>CACVKI010145274.1:0-58006 GCA_902732785.1 Trichogramma evanescens | reverse complement strand
TAAGCACAGGGAGCTTCAGTATTGGGTACCAGGAGACCGCAAAAAAATTTTGGAGCAAATCCATGACCCGGACCTGAAAAGCTCTCCTTGTTAGTAATCGGAGCTGTATTGACATTTCGGGTCGCGGATATACATTTTGATAAAGAAACTTTTTTTCCGTCCCGGTAAGCGTATAGGCGCGAAAACTCGATTAAGATTGATCGAAAAGTCGATAAGCTTTATAATGTATTATTTGTCATTAAAATTCGCGATCAAAATAGCCGCAGCGCCTCGTTTGTTCGATTTAAAAAATTAGCCTCGGCTATATAGAAACGAAAACGAAACAAAACAAAAATGATAATTTGAGAAAAGCCTCGCGGCGACTTATAAAATCGTCCGAGAAAGCGCTACATTATCGCGAAAAAGAAAGAGAACCGCAACAACTATATACTACTATATATACGCACTCAGCGGCAGCAGCAGAGAGGAAATCGAGCTGTAAAGCACCATATAGTTCGATCCGCCGAGAGAGAGAGAGAGAGAAGAAGTGGGGATTCGACGGCGCGCGCCAACTCCGAGAGAGGTAGGTAGTACATACAACGCGCGGCGTGTGCAGGAGGAGATATACCTGACTCCGGTACACCGAGTCTACCTTCACTCGATTCGCGCGAGTCCTGCCAAGCGGACGTGTTTTCTCTCTCTATCTCGTGTGTTGTTGTGTGCGCTGCACAGTACACTTTTGTTTATTGCTGCAGTTTCCGACGTCTGCTTCGCCGTTGTTGTTTTGGTTTTATTTCGTTTGTTTGTTTTTGCTTTTTTATTTTACATCTGACCCCGACTTTTACGTGACAGATGATCGTCAAAGGAATGAAGAGAAAGAGAAGAGATTGAGGTGATAGGTGCTTTTTATTGTTATCTTCGTTTCTTTTTCGCAACAAGTGCTACGTTTATAATAAAAAATTAATATTATGAAGTGAGGAAATATCGTAAGAACTCAAGTGCACACATAAAAAAGGAGTAGTAATAATACACGATCTCGACGGAAGAACTGATAATATATAGAAGAGCGATAAATTTTTGCGCTCCCGAAGATCGATTCCACGAATGACAACGAGCACCTCTTCTTCTACTCGCGCATATTTTACATTGGCTCGAGAGCAGCGAAACACATTGTTGTTGAGTGCATTTACGAGCAGCCGACAGAGAGCTCGACAGCAGCAGCAGCAGCAGCAGCAGCAGTGGAAAAAGGACGATTTTTCATCTGCTAGAGAATTCCTTGTCTCTTCTTCTTCTGCCTCTTCTTCCTTGTAATACTGCAAAGAACACGAGGCGTTCGACGCATCGCTTATATATACACAAGGTATGTTTTCCTCCTCCTCCTCCGCTGCAGTGTCACGTGTTTATTATATTTATCGTATTATACACGAGATGTTGCGCTGTTCTCGTAGTTTTTTTTTGTTACATACCGTGTAGTTATGTTTTTTTCTCTCTCTTACGTTCGTTTCGTACTCTTCGTTATAAAGCGCTGATTTATGGAAAAATAACTGCGCACCGCTAGGTTTGAGGAAAAATGCTCAGCTGCAACACAACAGCGTCGAGGGCAATGCAAAAACGCGGCGGCGGCGGCCGGCTTGGAAAACGTTTGAAACTGGATTGATTGTAATTTATGTGCATGCGTATATGCACGGCAAAGGCCAGTAGGCTGCGCCTTCGTTTTAATTTAAGCGCATTGTTTTAGTTAAGCCGCGAACAGAAGAAAAAAAAACAACGTGTCTATATGCAGATCGTAGTCCGATTGGCTTCCTTTTTTTTTTTATTCTTCTTCTTCCACTACTTCTATGCTTCTTCGGAAAATAGACGCGCGAATGAAAATGCAAACGCGCGCTACATAATTATTCTAAGAATAATCTCTAACGTTCGGGGTAAATTACGAAAAAAATTAGCAAACAAAAAGTCTTAGCGTGTACGCGTAACGAAGCAGGTTTTTCGAACGTTTATAACTATACAGTGGCAAAAAAGACTCGCGCTTTTATATAATTTACAAAACTGCACAAAAATTGGCACGCGCGTTAATATTATGCGACTGCGCTAGACAAGTGAGAGAGAGAGAGAGAGAGAGAGAGAGAGAGAGAGAACTCGTGCAGTGCAGTGTAGGTAATTGTGATTGATGCTAATAGTCGGATGCGGCGTGTGCTATGCGCGCCGCGCGCGATAAGATCCATGAAAATCGGGCAAAGACAATGAGAGAGAACTGCCGCTGCCGCTGCTCGTTTGTGTTTGCTCTTGAAAATAAGCAATTGTTCGCCGCCGCCGCGGCGTTAGCGGAGTCTACGCCGTTTAAAAGAGATAAAAATAGAAAAAAATAACTATACGAAAATAACAGGATGAAAGTTCGAGCCTCATGCTGTATACTGTATATAATACACGAAGCTTAATTATTTTATCACGAACGCGTACAAATGTATATAATCGCGGCGCGTTGGTTTATTAACGATTGCGAAATACAACAACCAACCTGCACAACGACTTTATCTGCGCGCGCGTGCGAATTGAAAGAAGCGAGAGAAAGAAAAAACGAACGAAGAAGAAGAAAAAAAAAAACTTGAAACACAGACGTATTAGCTTTTCAACGCGTCGAGAGACAGGAGAGGCGGACGTAATATTCTATCGATCGATCGAAAATACGCATTTTTCCTCCAGGCGGTTCTCTATTACTACTACTACTACTATACAGGCGTATATCTTTTCCACAATTTCCTAATTAAAAGTCCGACAAATCACGTTTCTATATATACACGAGGCTAGTACATAGGCCTCTCCCGAGAGAGAGATAGATGAAAATCGTGGTATTGCGCAAAAGGGCTCGACGTGCGGCCTCTCTGCGAGAGCTTGTGATTTATCTCGAGTAAAATATCAGAGACTATACTATGTAGTATATAAACGTAATATAAATGAACGCGCGGGAGGAGCGAATTTTCACGGCCCGCGTTCTTTAAAGGTCTTTGTCGAATTTTGTAACACCCATTCGAGAAGAGCTAAATGCTCGGATATGCAATTCGTGCCTCGTGTGTGTGTGCGGGCGAGTGAGAGAGTGAGTGAAAGTAGCCGAGAGACAGAGAGAGAGATGATGTTGAATTGTTTTGCGATCATAGTATGGTTGTTAATTGATGTCTACCACCACTACGAATGTGGGAAACTTAAACAAACTACTTGTTTTCAATTCCTGCCGACAACGTTGTTATTACAATTCAATTAATGAAAACCACCGTCGAGAGAGAGAACGAATGAAAATTATTCGAGCGATTCTCTAGTTGTATCATTACGGATGTGAATTAAGTGATTAAAAAAACTAATGAAAATGTAAACAGTTTTTTTTTTATACGAATGTTTTTCTCGCATTTTATTGCGGTCGAATTAAATTTCGACTTTTACGCACTCGGGTTTAAATCTAGGATATAGACGAAATAATATAAGTAGCAGCAGCAGCAGCAGCAGCAGCAAGCGCAGCTATAAAATTGCTGTATACCGACGTCAAGTTGTAACCGTACTGAGAGCCCCCCCGTGTATGTCAACTTTGCAACACGCGTAAAATCTTATACGTACCTCGCGTCATTTGGCAGAGAGACAGATTGAGAGAGGAAAAAAAAGTAACCTCGACGATTCTGTCGTACTACGTACGTACAGATGTATTAAAGCTCGGGCTATATAAGAGAGAGAGAGAGAGAAAAAAGAGAAAAGAAAGATGTTATCCTGCTCCGCGCGCTCGCGACAAAGACATCTCGCGACGTGGAACAATAGCTCAAGCAATTTTCCTCAACTCTATGAAAGTCTTATGTGTGTGTACATTGTATACGCTCGACTCAGTACTGGAATATGTCAAAATGACGCGCATTTCACCGTAAAAGAAAAAACCGACGACGACGCATCCTCTTTCGTTCGCTTCGACATTTTTATGCATAAAAAGAGACTTATCATATCGCACGAGGGGTCACGACTATGAATTTTTATTTTACACGCAAGTTGCAAGCTTCGAGTCGCGTCGATCGGCGTCAGCAGCAGCAGCAACAGGCGATGGAAAAAGTGTTCCATTAAAACTCCTCGAAGCTAGCCTCGTAAAAATCGGTTACCGCCTTCTAATATACCACCCGAGAGTCGAGAAACGCATGCAGGCCGTGCATACATCGTTATCTACTAGTACTACTACGCGTGTGCTCGCGTCCGTACCCCCCCGAGCCGCGAGGTATACGCAATTACTTTTAGCTTAGATAGTCTCGGAGACTCTATATGGTACATTATACATACGCAATGACATAATTTAAACGTGTGTGTATGTGTGTGTGTGTGTGTGTGAGCAATATGTAGAGCCCCGCACGCAAATGATAAAGCAAAAGGCGCACCAGCCCCAAGTTTCTCGTTAATCAAACTGCAATGTGTATAATAATGCTGCTGCAGATCGTATCAGCTCTCTCTCTCTCTCTCTCTCTCGCTCTCAAAGTAAGCCTGCACACGGTGCCCCGCGGAAGATAAAAGTTTTATACGTATGTAATAACTCGAAATTTTGTCCTGCGCGCTCGCCGCGAGGCCACGCCGCGCGCCGCGCGTCGCGTTTACGTAAGAAAAACAACGTCTCGACGACTCGCCGCACTACGTGCGGTATAAATATAATATAAACAAATTGCGCCTCTCTTCTATAGTATAATATTTGAACTCCGTGAGTATAAGAAAGGCGTAGTGCAGTGCGATCTCGCGTGCAGCGCGCGACGCGGGAGATTGAAAGAAGTACGCGAAGGAAAAAAGGAGCTCGTATACGTATGTGGGAAACTTCCGGGGCCCGCCGCGAGAGAGAGAGACAATGAGAAGCGGCCGTGAATGAGTGTTTACTTTATACTATATAATAATATGAAGCAGCCGCGAGTAGTCATTCGCGTGCTGTGTGCACCGCACGATCGCAAACATCATGCCGTGCACTTCTACTCGCTTTTCGAATACTCGCGCGTGAAAGCGAGGCGGATATATATATATATATGTACGTATACGTATGTACGATTTTGGCTTCCGCTCGACTTTTTTGCAGGCCGAAAGCTCGCGCGCCCGATCGTGCCTAAAAAAAACTTTTCACTCGACGTGCAGCTTAATAAGCTCGCGATGATCGGTCACGTCAAGCTTATGATACACGTATATAAGGCCGATCTGCAGCCCCTTGAGGCGATATGTATATCAAAACGTGTGCTCTTTATATCGATAAATAGCTGGAGGGGAAAAGATCGTCGAAAGGAAACCAAACGTAAAGAATAATACATTCGTGTAAAAGATGACGAGCGGGAAAAAAAATTTTTATTATAATACGGGGGCATCAACGGCAGATATTCATCATCACGATCGTATAAGGTCGTGACGCAAGCGCGAAATAAACTCATCTCTGTAGCAGCAGCTGCAGTGCCTCATATATAATATACGTATACGAGGTATATATACACAATTTATAAACACATCGATCGATCGGCGCGTTATAAAGCATTGTTTCTTCTCCCTCGGCTGGCTGGCTGGCGCGCGACCAGTCGCGATCGGCGATAAACTCATTATCATAATACGCATTAAAAAGCTGTACGTATACGTATACACGATCGATGCCTCAGTGGTAGTAGCAGACACAGATAATACAAAAAGTCTTGGGCGGATTTGACCTTTTTCTAACTCGAGCAAATCGAGGCCTTAGCGCCTATACCAATATATAATGCGCTCGCGATTGTACACGCTACAAGACACACACGATATGGTACCTACCGGTGGGCCTATTGTTTCCTCTCTCTCTGTACGTATCCTTTAAGTACCACCGTGGCTGCGCGGCCGATATCGAGATTATGTATATAGAAGGATGTTGAGCGGGGCTTTCGTCGCGCGAAACGAGCTTTGTATTATTTGACTCCGAATGATTAGCCGCCGAACGTTCCGATTCTAATTTTTTTCATTTTGCCCTTCTCAGCCGAGAGAGAGAGAGAACCAGATCGGCGCGTACACTCGGCGAAATAAGACAATCTAACAGGTATATTGGAAATCAACGTGCCGTCTATATGTGTGTGTGTGTTCGAGTAATATAAAGCAAAAACGAGGTTATCACAGTGTGCGAGCGAGCGCAGACCTATATTATATATGCACATAGACCAATGCATTAATATACGTATATATTTTGTGTGTGTTATATATAACGACGAGAGTTATTGAGAAATCATGAGCTAACTGTTGTTACTCAGCAATCCGCGCGCCCAGGCACAATATGAATTATAGGTATATGCCTTCTACCAGGAGGAGAGTGAGAAATGGCTCGCGCATGTGATTGTATTACGAATATATTTATATCCGACCCATGTGCTGCTGCTGCTGCTGCTGCACTCGCCATCGTCGTCGTCGTAGTCGCAACAATCATATTTTCTACCTGTCGTGGCTTGGATCAATCGCGGCAAGAAAAAAAAAATTGCCAGAGGGGCGAAAAAAAATAAACATTGTTATTTACGTATATTAAAATGTGTGTTCTGGAATCTGTTTTAAACACGAGATCAGCCGTATCCTCTCGCTCCGTCGAAAAAAGATTGACAAAAAAAAAAATTACAAAAAAAATATATGTGTGCGAGTCAAGGTTATACAATTACAACAACAACAAAATAGCGATGGCTACCCATAGGAAAAAAAGTCAAAAATATATCGGGGCGGGGTATTTAAACCGCATTCACTTGTTACTGTGACTCAATTTAAGTAACAATTTGTGAATATCAACGGCGGCTCCGATGGGCACCCTATCGGGTAAGCGCAACGCTTCGATTCCACACCATCTGCACTTGGGTGGAGATATTCACCCAAGTTGTGGGATACGTGCGTATGCCTCACCCATTCGATAGAGGTTTCGAACCCTCGCCCATCCCGGCTGCGTCGTGTTAACGCGCGTCGTGCCATGGCATAGGTACCCAACGCGCTCGGCCGAACGACGAAGCTACTAGAGAGGCTAATTTTCGTCTATATGTGCGTTGGTTTGGTGAAAGTTCGGGGCCTTACATTAATGCGTCGTGTCATCTCTTTTCCACTGCCGTGTCGAAAGATTTCTATATTTCCACGCGCTGATATAGTTTCAATGGTAAATGAGACGAAAGAACGAGATCGAAGCTTACGAAAAAAAGTCATTTATTTAAATAATTTACGGAAAAATTTGCAAAATGTATAATGTACATCAGACGTTCGAAGATAAGAAGAAAATTATCTCTCAAAAAAGTTATGCCGGCGCTGCATCGCCACCAGCGGCAGCGGCATCCGGAGCTGGAGCCGCCGCCGGAGCAGCAGCAGCACCAGCGGGTTGAGCTTCTGCCTGGGCCCGCGTGACCGCCACGCAGATGCTCCACTGATCCTTCGGGTCCATGTTGGACAGGACGTTCTCGCAGGTGACGCTCGTCAGCAGGTTCTGCGTCAGCTCGACGAAGCAGTCCAGTGCCCAGCGCCGATAGAATCCTCGCCGCGGATTGCCGAACATGGCCTGCAGTCGGGCGTCGTCGAAGCTGCGCCGCGCGATGATCTGCAGCGCCGTCAGGCCCTCGTTGTTCGCGATTCTCGGATCGGCCCCGGCCTCCAGCAGCCAGTTCCAGGCGATGTCGCGACGTCCCGCCAGGGCCAGATGCAGGCCGGTCTCGCCCGTCCGGGGCCACACCACGTTCAGATCCACCCCGTGTCGGATGAATTGCACGACGACGCTGACGGACTCGGCGGCGCAGGCCGCGTGGAAGTGCGTGAAGCCCGTCTCGTCGGCGTAATTGGCCTTGTAATTGTCGTAGATGATGAGGAGATTGTCGACGTGCTCGTAGCGTCGGAGGCGCGCGGCCTCGTGCACGGCGGTGGCGCGAGTCAGTGCCAGGGGCTGGCCATCGGCGTCGAGCTCGGGCCTGTCCCTGTAGCCGCTCCTCGACACGAAGTCGATGAAGCCCTCCGCGCCGAGGCGTATGTGCGCGCCGTAGTCGCAGGACAGACAGTCGACGAGCAGACGATCGATCTCGCCCGGCTCGAAGATCGGCCGTAGGTTCGGTGGCGAGGTTATCTGCCAGTACCTCGTGATCGGGTCGAGCTGACGCAGAAAGTCGTGACGCGACTCCTGGCTGGCCCAGTCGATTTTGCCCCTCAGACGTACGATGTTCCGTACCTGCTGGGCGAGCTGCTCGTCCGACGCTCCCTCGGGGAAATAGATCCTGAATTTCGACATCTCGAGCTGCACTCGCGACTTGAGATTTTTTCTTTGGCGGCGGACGTTGGTCGATTTTCGGACTCCGAGACCGGTAGCGTACGTATACCGTTGTAGGATATCTACGTACTACTGACCGTACAACGAGTTAGCTGATGTACAGTACAGCGTTGTGTTTACGTTTGCGATCGAGAAACACGCCCTATTATACACGACAATATAATACGTAAACGTTGTATTATTACGGCACGAGTTTGAGAAATTTTCGATTAAAATAAAATTTAACAAATTGGATCTAAAATGAAGAAAAATTTAAAAATAACCGCCGCATGAGAACCTCGAAAAAATGTTAAGATTAAGAGTACAGAGGGAAACAAACTGACTTTTAGCACAGCTGTCAGAGGTTGACCCTTCAAATAGAAAAAAAAATCAACCTTTATCTCTCGCGCGAGGCCTGTCCTGTACACCGACGCCGTCGTCGTCGCGCGAAATGCCAATACATACAAGGATACGCCCTCGATCTGTCTCGCGGTAAGGAACGACCGACTTGGGATCGAACCACTGTGGCTGTGTCTTTGTAAAGTCCCAAGGAGGATGCGAATTCGAGACAGCTAGAGAGAGAGAGAGAAAAGACAAATGCGGTGACTCGAATATGCCCGAGCACACACAAGAGATGCCACCGATAATCCGATAATATGTAGGCTGCGGAGGCGCGATCTTATGCTTTTGAAATAATATATATAAGAGGATCGGCGCTCGAGTAAACGTTCAATTGAAAAATGGATTGTGTTCTCTTTCTTTTTCATTATTGTTCAACGAATATAATATGATATATCTGATCGCGAACGCTTAGCCGTTAAATATATTAATATACATTGCACGCGTGTATACATACACTCGAGACGGACGCGCTCATTGACGCGCTTACGCGATGATTCGGCGTGATCTTCACGCTCTCAAGAATACCAAAAAAAAAAAAAAAATGATTAATAGGTCGCGAATTTGCGTTTGAACTTATACCTCCTCCGATGCGCGCGCATATTGTGTATAGAGTACGCGAATAAAAATTGCAATCATTTTCACCGACTCAATGCTTCGTGTGTTCTTTCGGTCACGGAGAGCAAGGCGAACTCGATTTTTTTTTCTCTCGCACACAATCTACATACCAAAGCGCGTACCAAGATTTTTTTTACTCCTCTTTTCTGTTCTCGTATATAGAACACACGAGCGGCCTTGCGTAATGTATCCTCCAAGCTCGCGAGTTGATTGTTCATCCGTTCGGAGAGCTACACAATATGTTAATGACTCGCGCGCGCGCGCGCGCGCACTGACCCTATGTTGCTGCTCGATCGTTTAGACTACGCAGCGCAGCTGCGACGGCGACGAGACATTTTTTGCGCTTTCCACGCGTTGCGACCGCGTGATAATAACAATGTTGCATGAAAAACTCGAGGATACGTTTTCCGAGAACGATATTCCATTATAAAGGCTCGCTCTCTCGCGCGTATTATACATATATATACGAGAGAGACTGCAACAGGTGTTACGGTAAGAGCCTGGCTCTATTATATCAACGTGTGGCGCGTATAGTGCATCACCAGCTCAGAAGACGTATATTGCGTTTATGAATATATGGCGCGTAATGTATATAAGTGCGTGTATGTGTACACAACGTCACGCATTTTCTCTCGATTTCCCGATATAGACTTTGCGCGACTCGCGATTCCATCTTTGTATATCAAACAAACTTCAATGACACTATTATATAGCCTTTTTTTCTTATTCTTCTTCTTTGTATCTCGATTCCAAAGAGTATATAAAAGCATCGCTGGAGAACCTCAACGACGCGTATAAACAAATGCTTGCACTGTAACGCGTAACGCTTAAAAAATGCGCGCGCGCGCGAAATTAAATTGTGCGTTACGCAGGAAACAATGTTGTTTAAGGTGGTGGTGTATATCTGTACGAATATCAATCGCTATATGGTACGGATCTAGGTCGAACTTTTCAGAGCTCGTGTACTGAACTACACTCGAGTGTGAGCGCGCAGCTTTCACGAGCGCGTACGTATACGCTAAATCTACAATTATACACTTATCTGCCAATCGACGCAATATAAAGCACCTCTTTTCTGGGGAATCTCTATCTCTCTCTCTCTCTCTTGCATGATGTGTAATAACACAAAGTCGGACGTTAGTGTTGTTAACACGTTTCTACTGAGATAGAGAGCTTTTCGATAAATGGTATATACTGACATTTTTTTGTTGTTGCTTTTTGCGTTCTAAGCGAGTGAAACGCGCGATAATTTGTATATGACATGGCTATGTATGTGTGTGTATATTTATAATGTGACTTACGAGTATATAAGCTGGCTGTCGAACACACCAGCAGTGGTTATTAGCGAATAGTAGCGAAGTGGCTTACCTGCAATAAAAAAGAGATCAATCAACATTAGCTCGTGGAAGGAAGTTTATATTGGGGAAAATCGCGCGTGTATGCGATCGCTTTTACGAAAAATGTGTGCAAGATTACACTACTCGAAGCTCATTACCCTCGCCCCAATCGAGTCCTCGCCATTTTTGCATATATGCTGCTGCCTTATTATTAATCCTATACAATCGCAGTGCAGCAGCGTGTGTATACGTATCGGATTTTCCCAAGCTTTCAAAAATCTAACCACTGCATACGCGTATATTATATAGTTATCTGTAATTCTCGCGCGCGCGCATGTGTATGTATGTATGTATTATAATATGTACATGAAACGCACCGGACGACTTTCGAAAAGTCAGGTACACTGGTACAACACATGTACCCGCGCCCGTGCACATATATATGTTCTATGTTTATATTCTTCATCGCGACGAATTTAAAATAATAATTTCGTCGAGACGCAGAGAAAAAATAATGCATACACACGCGTCATAATACGTAATCGTTTTACACGTGCTAAAATTTAAACGCGGAGCTCGATCATTGAAATCGGATCCTGAAATTATAGGCTCGCGTTCTATACACACATAGCTGCACGTTGTGTACCGTACTGCGTGTGCGGTCGTCGATGCGAAAAAACGCGCAGTACTTAGCATGGACCGTACATACGATTATAATAATTAATAATAATCACGCAGACGCACATAATAATTTTACAATATATATACACGAAATTTCGCTTTTTCCCATGATCAAGCTTAATCGGTGCTGAGGCGGCTATTATTGCATAAGACTCGCAATGAATATTATAATCGAGGCGCTTGCATTGCACGATTGAATAAATCGAAAGAAACAAATAGATATATTATCCCTAGTAACAACTTAATTTAATCGCACCTATGTACGAAGGCGCACTATTCATTGTGTGTCCGCATCGACGGACGTGTTAATTATAAAAGTTCCTTCACCCGCGATTCGCGCGGTGTATCGCGTATCTATAGTCGTGTCGTTTCATCGAGCAGTACCGCGAATGAAAGTGCACACACATACACACACACACACACACACACACGCAAACAGACGTCCATTCGCGAGATTCCTCGCGAAAAAGAGAACTCGTTGAGAATCTAATGTAGCGATTTTGCTCGCGGGCGCAGTGCCGAGATCGCGAGAAGGCACGCATACTCTCGAGCGCGTTTACCGGTTAGCTGTTGCTGTTGCTGGCCGCCTCGAAAGCTCACGGAAAGTATTTCCTTCTTGGTTATTTTTTTTTTTTTTTTCGTTGCTTTGCCACTCTGTTTTTTTTTTTTTTTTATCAACGCACCAAAAATGCAGAGCAACACGCGGCGTAGAATATAATTCTAGATATTTCGTCGGCAATATGCGACACAGCAGCAGTCCGCGCAGGTATTTAACGGTTCTCGGCAGTAAAACTTTCGAAAAATTGCTGTGTCCGTGAGCACCGACTCACGCGCCATACAAACAATATATTTCTGCTCGCTGTCGTCGCTATTGTTGTCGTTGTCTCCGATTCGCGGATGTCTCGAAATAGAAAAAAATTAAAATCGATGCGCTACTCTATATATAGTCCTATATCGTTTCAATGAATTGGATTATTGGCCAATTGCTATTTGTATACGCTGCATAATAGCATAGTAGTAGCATACAGCATTAATATAAAGGCGGACGCGGCCCAAGTAGGCAGCGCAGCGTCCGGGGCAATATGGCAAATATTATGAATTGCGATTGTTTCATGTGTATCGACTTTTAATTGGTGTGTCTCTCGCGGGGCTGTGCGCAACTCTGTGTTGACTGTTTTATTTATTTCTATTCTATATTATGAATACGCAACGGTGGGGGGTCGCGGGCGATCCGTTATTATTAACTCGCGGCGATATCCTATAGGCATATATACGAATCGTCCCACGTATTATACGTAAGCTTTGTATTATCTTCGAGGAGTATCGATCACGAGTTAAAACAAAAAAAAAACTCGAGTTTTGGTCGATCCGATTTTTTGCAATTGATACATCTGGTAACGAAGTACGTTTGTACGATAGCTGGATTTCCGAGAAATCTTCGATCGTTTGACTATGTAAGATCGTACATCGATACGTAACCGTCTAAAATATTGAAAAAAAAAATCATCATCATCGATGAATAATAATAACGATAAAAAAAGTAGCCCCGAATCTATACGTCACGTGTATTTACGACGTGCCGATCTCATGGCAATTCTCGAGCTCTGCCATCATTTCCAGGCTTACAATCAATATTCACAGATCGATACATTCTTATGGTATGTATATAAAATGTGTAACTTTTCCGTGACGTGTATTATAAATAATATTTTTTTTCTGTTTTCGTCGAGAGAACTCTAGGACTCTGCTGGGCCTTATCCAGGGGTACGATCGAACACGTTTCGTTGCTTATAATATATAGTGTATAAAACAACGCGATGAGACGCAGACACAGAGCCAGGGAAAGAGAGAAAAACTTTTACTCGGGCGCTATTTAATAATCCGTCGTGTGTACTATGCGCCCAATCGCGCCCGTCTAATCTGAATCCGCGCGCGAGTCTCGCGCGAGAGAAAACGTCGCCACCCAAATATATATAATACGTCCCTTAAAAAGCCGTATATATATATATCCGTACATACGTTAAAAAAGAAATGTCGACGCTCTGCTGCTGCACGTTATAAGTCACCCAAATGATCGCGCGCACAGGACACACGTATATATTATATCGACTTTCGAGATCGGCCCCGCGCGCGATCGACCGCGGCCGCGGCTATATGCAGAAACGAAATGTATATAATAGGATATATATATACAGCAGCTGTTGCAGTGAAAGAGTTTGCTGCTGCTGCCGCCGCGGCCGCTAGGCCCCTCCGGAAAATAAGGTGCAGCAGCAGCAACAGGCTGGAGAGGTGACACACACACATATAGACCGCATCTATAGTAGTAGCGAGTGACGTAACGGGCCAGCGGCTTCCCACACACATAGAGAGACTGCAGAAATCAAACTTCCTGCATTTATAAGGTCGAAGTTCGATGACGATATATATATATATACACGCTATAAATTCATGCACACGTTTTTCGCTGTTGTATACCTTAGGGTTCTATGTCTCGTTTCGTTGCTGCTGCTGCTCCAGCTCGAGTTTTCTCGTAGTTTCGTAATGCAATTATGAGGATACGATGTAAATCATGCGCGGCTCGGCTCTGGTCATTTATTTTTCTGCGCCATACATGACGAAATTCTCAGCAGCCACGATCAGCGCGCGCGCAGGGCACCCGCGTACGTCAGAGCCCCCCCCATTATTATTATGGGAAAAAATATCGAGAGAGGTAAATTTGTGGGTAAGGGCGTAGTAGCAGTGGTAGTATCAGCGGTATATTTTGCTGTGAAACTCGCGCCGAAAGATGCATGGGGTCTCGACCCGCATGTACTTACAAAACGTCGAGTTCGTAAGGCGCCTATTTTTCTCGCGCGCTTATAGCTGTCGGTGAAAAATGAGAGTACAATTCGTATACACGTATAATAATGCTGCATAAGTGTACACACGGCTGTGAAATGTTTGGGAGTCTATGTAATGTGTACACGAGCTGTTACATACACACACACACACACACACACACACACACACAGACCAGGCGAAAATTGTGTGTGCGCGCGATTATTAATCAAGCCGATCATCGAGCGACAAGCATCGAAACGAGGAATTAATAAACTCTCGATCGAGCTTGTATATATAATAATAATAATACACATAAGCACCCACGTGTGGCGATACACGTGTGTATGTAATATATTTTATATACGCGAAAAAAAAGTTACGTAATACAAAGAGGTGAGAAGCCAATATAACATGTTAGTCTCGCGCGCCACACGAGCTTCCAAAAGATATCCTCCCAGATTAAAACGGCTCAATCCCGCACGTGTGTGTTAGCTACCACCGCGTATAAATCCAAATTCATGGCGATAAGTCAAAGATACCGTGCGCGCTGTGTACACCAGCAGCAGGGAAAACGAATATATATCCGATTTTCGCGCCTCGTGCGCACGAAAATGAGCATGAGCCTACAAGGCTCTATATATACCTAAGCTCGGCACATATGTGTGTGTGTGTGTATACAAAGTCGGCGCGTGCAAATGTGTTACTTTCACGCGGAAATTAGGCACCATATATATACGCGTATAAAATACACGTGTGCAATGCGCGCGTTGTTGCATAGGCAGCGTAGCAGCTATATATAGGCGGATTTTCCTTCGTCGAGCTCGCGAGCGCGATGCTCTCTAATGATATTGCTCTGCTCCGAATGTGTGTGTGTGTATATGTCGAGTTGATGAAATATTCGAACGATGCGCATTGCGCTCGCGGTGGGCTCCCCCCTTCCTTTGACGCCACGAGGATCGTGACGCTTCGTTACCGATCACGTATGTTGTAGTATAGACGTATATATATATAGGAGAGGAGCTGCGCCGCGCACGTGTTTGCGCAAGGAAATGCGCGAGTTTGTTTTTTTTTACTTTATTTACGTTGTTTTTTTACAATTCCTTGTAACGGTTGTACACTTGTTTTATTTATTTTTTTCCCCGTCGAATTCAACAAAAGCAATGCACGAACACACACAGTGGTATCGAGTAGAGAGAAAACAATAGCGGCCCAGTAATTATTTAAAATCTGAGCGCAGGTTGACAGTAGGCGAGCGTTTTATTGAATTCGAGATCTGTATCGATGCATATTATAGTTTGTCAAGAACAATAAACGTCGCAGCAGCTTAGAGGGAGAGAGAGAGAGAGGAACAAGAGAGAGGGAGATATCGAAAAAAGAAGCACAAAAACGAGTGTAGACTGAATATAATCAATCGTGACACATATTGCTCTCGTCTATAAGTACAGTTTAATATGCAATATGTATGCCTTGTGTATCGTCGTAAACATCTCTATTATTAAAGTACCATAAACGAGCGTAGGTGAAAAAGTACATACATGCATGCTGCCTCTCGTACAAGAGAACAATATAATGCTCGCGCACACAATGGCTGGGCACGATAAAAACTCGAATTAAATACATCTCGCAGAAACGATCCACAATACAATCAGCGGCTGATATGAATATAATTTCGTTTGGCGCGGAAGGTCAGTCGTCTAAACCAGAAGAGGGCGAGGTTCAGTGGTATATATATAATACAATAAGTGGTCGCGTTTGATTGACTCATTAACGCGAAATCTAAAATTCCACGCGTGCGACGCAAACACGCGACATAATTTGCGCGCTCGCGTGACTATTACTACCGCTACGAACGGTTAAGCACTATATGTGCACTTCTAGCCGTGATTTTATTCATGCTCGAATGGACGCAGATCGTGCTTGCGAGTCGAGCATTTCGAAATAATTATTACTTTTAACGCGAATAAACGCCGCCGCAGTCGCGGGAACTAGACGCGGGTTATTTTTTCCTCCCTTTTAATTCTCTGCTCTGCTCTGCTCTAAGCCGCGCTATGCGCGCGTGTCGATGATAAGGGGGGCTGCTGCTGCTGCTGTTGCTTTAATAAAAAGCCACCAATAATACTATTGTTTATACATAAATTTCTCGCGCGCAAGCGTCGAGGTAAAAATGACTGGAAACTATAGACACACACGATATCGTAGAGAATATTTACGGTTACCGCGCCGCGCGACCATTGGCGCAGCTTATATTTATATATTACATGTATATCGGTATATACACTGTATTATTACCAAAGGAGAGCAATAAAACGTTGACTGCAACGGGGCACACACAATGGAAATATCGTATATATATAGAATTACGTTGCTCGCTCGGACTTTCATTGCAGCGGCAGCAGCAACACGTCGAATCACCGACGAGATCGACGTAGACGGACAGACACACACAGACACACGCGCGTACAAGGATACAATACGTGAATATAATACAGACACGCGCGCAGACATGCACTTGTTGCTCCGAGGCGTACTTTTCCGCGAGGTGATCCGCCGCACAAACGGCCGTGCACTCGCGAATGAAAATCGTTTTTCTTATACGTATATAATAATCTCGTGATTTACGATCTTCTTCTCGATGCATATTATTATTACGTTACTTGGATATATGGACACGTTATATATGTACTTGTTCGTTTTAACGGTCGATACATGGCTAGTTTTGACGGGTTTTCGGAGAGATCCTTTATAATACAATAAATATATAAGTACGATACGCCGATCTTTTTTACGAGTTGGACGCGCGCGCGTGTCGAGTTATAAAACGATTTGCTAGATTTTAAGCCGGTATAACATAGCTTAATTAAGTGAAGAAAAAAATTAAGAAGGAAAAGAGAGAGAGAATTAATTTGAGCTCGTAAAAGCTCGCCTGCGTATAAAGCACTTATCTATCCTATGTGTTATATGCGTTTGAAAATATATAATGTGTGTCAAATCTATAAAACGCGCATGCGAGACGTTGTGTTTCTTTTCCGATCGAATTTCTTCAACGATCCATATATCAATCGGACGCATGGGGACCAGGTACAAAGTGCTCATAAATAAATATACACGCGTGTACCGATACGTCGCGTCTCGATCAAAAGCTGCGTGCCATGCGAGAGACGCGCACAAACAAACAAACAAACATAATAAAGACGCGCACCGAGACAGAGTACGCATATAATTATCCGTGCAATTTATCCTTTGACTCTCTCGAGCTGTGTACATAAACACGTGTACCTATATCATTCATAATAAATGCCAGAGTGGGGTTCTATTGAGACACTCTACTCCTCGCTGCGCATCCGCACACATACACATACAGACAAACTCTGCGATTCGCTTCGCAGCTTACATACATAATGAGCTTTCGCGAGCACCGTATTATACAAATACAGAGTACTACTATATATATATTGCATACACACGTGTAACAGGGTCGCGGTTATGAAAGTTGCGAATATTTTCCTTTTTCAACGGTGGCGGCGGCGCAATAGCGAGCGATATTAAGGCAGTATGTATATGCCTGTAATACTCATCTATATGTGTAACAACAAATATAAAATACAATATGCCTCGCTCTTTGACTTTGCGCGCGCACATATATAAAAAAGAAGAAGAAGAACGATATGATGGATGAGATTTTGTATAGATGCGATTGTAATATTTGCGAGCTTGCGATACGTGTGTGTTCGTATCGTATTCGAGATGTATACACGGAGCGAACAGAAGCGTAATTTTTACCCTCCTGGTGGGTAAAGAACGTCCAAGCGTGTCCACTGACAGTCACGCTATTGTTTAAGCATACGGCTGTAGTAACGTGACGGTAAATAGACGTGCATTTCCCGCAGGAGGGTAAAAATTACTCTTCTGTTCGCTCCGTGTATAATATAAGTTATTTAAATGAAACATTATGGAAGTAGATCGCGTATAATACGCACGAATATAAAGAGATCCTCTTGCCAAGCCTCGAATTTATTTAGCTTCACGTCGAAATCGTCGTTGGAAATGAAAGGACGAGCTCGAGGCGGCAGACACGCGCATATGTATACACGAGTCCGAGTGGGTTGAAAAACTAGTTTTTGGGATCGATGTGTGTTTCGACGTTGTGTATACACGTGCGTACGCGTCTATACATTATATCTAAGCACTCTGTACATAATATCCTGTAAACGCGCACGATCTCTGCTCCTTTGACACTCTACTGGCCATACGCACCTCTATATACGCGAACACATCGCTAAATTAATTAATTGCCAATTCGGTAAAGTGCGTTTGTGAGCACATACGATTCAAAGTTGTGTGTATACAGAGACGCGGACAATATATAAATGAAATATCAGATCGAAATCCCATTGAATATCGTTTCTCTCGCCTATATACCCCGCGAGCGGCCTTCTGTTATATTAATATACTGTTTTGTGTGTGTGCACCTCTCTCGACGCTGTGCCGATAAAATACACAGCATCGCATTCGACGATCGTGAGCTGGACTTTAACACTTGTGTATACTCGCGCACACGTGCACACAGACGTACACACAGGTATAATGCTACATTATATAGCGCTACGCGCGATCTCGCGCGCACTTGCACTTTTTAGAGAAAGATAGACAGAGAGAAATATAAAACCCGTTCGCCGAGTATGGAGTCAAGATCGAGGAAAAAAGAGAAAACCACACCCTGTGCTGGACGTGTATAACGGTCTACACCGATGTAAATATAATAATATCGTTCGCGTATCCACGTCGAGCGCGCAACTGTGCACACTTTTGTTGCCTATACAGATATTTTTTTTTTGTTCTTCGCAACACGCAGAGTCGAGGAAACGACGATAAATCCTCGGTCATTTCGTCGTATACATTCTATCTAAATGAAATCAATCGAATCTGGATAATTTCTCGGTAATGCGCCGCTCTAAGCGAGGGGGGCAGAGCAGCATGCCGGCGCACCGCAGCGGCATTTTCCAAATTTTCTCGAGTCTCTATGTACGTGAGTCTATCGCTCGCAAGTTTTTTTCTCGCTCGCTGGCTGCTGATCGCGTGGTGAAATAAATCAGCCGCGCTGCCGCGCTTTATGGTACATTGCACAAGGACACCGCATAATTCTTCGTGCGCAGAGTAGGTTCTCTATATAAGCCGCATACGATGCAGCAGCAGCAGCAGAAGCGCGTGTGCCCGTAACTTTCGTTTAATAGACATAAATTTCGAGAGTGAAATGTGCGCGCGCGCGCGATCAATATTGAAAACTTTTCTTTATATTTTATACGTGCAGGCTCGTGCGTTAGTTTGTCGTCGTCGTCGTCGTCGTCGTCGTCGTTCGACTTTGGTCAAAGCGCGAAAGTGGATTTACACGTTGCACACACAGACACACACACGTACGTGTGTGTGAGACGCTTTTATAATGAGCTTTCGCTGCAAGACCGCGGCACGTGTAGACAGAGATATATCTATATGTGTGCGCCTGGTGGCCGCATAGCTCGCATATAGCGTAGCCGAGATTTTCCGAATTATTTTTGTGATAATTGTTTGATTTTTTTTTGTTTCGTTTTCGCAGTTAACGCTAGCACTTAAGTTTAGCACTTAACGCTATGTGATACATATCATTTAACAGAGAGATGGCGAAAAATCCTTCGCACGCTTTTACCTTGATTTCTGTATATACTTTTTTCGTGGCTTAGACAGGCAAAAATATTATTAATACATATAAAAAAAGTCGTCCGTGCCTCTCGGCGCGCTTTCTCGGATAGCGCGTATAAAAGTTACAAGGAAGGAAAATTATACGAGCTCTCGGCAGTAGCAGCAAAAAAAGAGAAGAAGAAAAAAGTTTAGCCTTTAATAAAGTTTATTATATTCTTCTTTTCTTCTCGAGGCTACTATACTCCGCGAGGCTAGTCTGCGAGAGAATTATACAATTTTACTGTTCAACGATCTGCCGCATAAAATCAAATCAGCATATCAGCATTAGCCAGTAGCAGCGGGGCCCCAAAGAGAAAAGACAAAACTCATTAACCTCGATACTCTCCATATAGATGTTTTATAATTATACACCTCGAAACACAATACGGAAAAAGAAACACGAATTGGCGGCAAAGTCCGGAAGAAAATGAGAAAATATACGAGATATATTACGAATGCATAACCCGAGAAATTAACGTGGCCGATCTGGCCATTACACTAGCGTATTTACGACTTTCCCATTGTTGTTGATAATGCGCGCGCGCCGCGACGTTCATCATACATTAGGAAGCCCGTAAAAAGGAAAAAAAAAGAAAGAAAGAAGAAACGAAAAGGCAATCGAGGCAGCTAAAATCGAATCCTTAATAACCCCGATGCGATGACGAAAGTTCATATACATACTCGTTATGCGGAAAGATAGGGCCTATTTCGTCATTATTAATATTACGCGTATACGCTCTCGACGATCTTCTCTCTCTCGCTCGCTGCGTATACGTAAGGAAGATCGTTAATCATGCGCCTATTTTGCGCAAAGAGCGCCACGAAGACCGCAGGAAGATTTTCCTTTCATCGCGGGACGCGACGATCGACGTCGAGGATCTCCTTCTCGGCGATTGTTGAATTCATATATTATGTATATAAAATTTGGGTCATACGTTTATGAATGCATAAAGGCCGCGCGACGCGCGTTCATACGTGCGAGTTTCTCCGCTCCGATGGATGATGCCCAACCACCGCCGCTCTGTATTATATACGAGCGCGCGAGGGATCGTTAAAAGGAATTATAGGGTATGTCTGTACGTCGCGTATGGCGTAATTAGCAGAAAATGACATAATCCCCGTACAACAAACTCGTTCGTTTTTGCCTTCGGTGCGAGCAGCCCGTATACATACCTATAAGAAATCAATTTGGTATGGCATCCTTGTCGAAAAAACAGCGACACCGATCGCGAGGAATGAAAAACCAGTCGCGCAGGGCACACGCACACAAGTGCGCGATAATAATAACATTATGGTACGAAATGAAAACTCGTTGGGGAGAGACAGAGAAAAAAAAACACCTGCTAGCATCCAGTGTGTATACATACGCACACCGATAAGCTTACGCAAGACGAGAGACCTTTTGTGCGTATCACCATATAGTATACCTACACACCGGGAGATCCGACGCGCCGAGTTATTATCACGTTTGCACGTATGTGTATGGTACGAACTTTCACTCGCGCCCGTTTTATTAGGTCAGTATGATACGTTTGTTTGGGTGGTGCTCATACGCCGCTGCTGCTGCTGCTGCTGCATTTCCTTTGTGTATGACGTCTCTCTCTTTCTCTCGCTCGTGTATAAATATATAATAATAATATACGTGACGATATTTAGCGGTACATTACGTTGCAGCGCGCATGAAAATCGAGCGGAGAAAGTTTATACGTGTATAGTGCATTATTATAATGTAGATCAATTTATATGCGGTGGGTGGGGAGGGGCTCGATTAAAATCCCAACACACACTCACACACACACACATACACATTTACATCCAATACTCTATGTATATACAGCTCCTGTATAAGCACGTGGTCCGTAACGTATACTAATTACGTAAAACCTCTTTTATTGCCGCAGATTTCACATCATCGGCATCGGCAGAGCAGGCAGAAAGACAGAGAAATAGAGAGCTCTATCATGTCGCTCCGTTGTCAAGCGCTCATCCTGCTCGTCGCCTGCACTCGGCTCGTCGTGCCCGCCGTGGTGCTGCCGCGACCCCCGTCCTCGCCCAACTACATCCCGGAGTCGACGAGCAGCAACGGCAGTGGCAGTGGCAGCAGTCAGGAGCTGGATCGACAGTCGAGCGGCAGCGATCCCGGCAAGCTGAATTACAACGAGAAAGCCCTGTACGGCAGCGCCGGCTCCACGAACGTCGAGAAACCAGATATCCCGGACTATAGGTATAAAACAGTATATATAATACTATTTTTTGCGTCGAATAGAGCAAGAGCGCGGGAGTAACTGCAGCAGCAGCAGCAGCAGCAGCAGCAGCTCTTATGTAAAAGCCGGTCGTTTTGCGCGCCGTAAATATTATATACTACGATCGAGCGTCTATAGTATATTAGAGCTTATGGGATAAGTATGTATAATAAGGGAGTCGCGCGTGTGAATTATTGCCTCGGCGCGAGATCGGTATTACATATTATGCACCGCCGGGCGATATAATATCGATTCGTGCGAAACAATGAGTGATCATATCCTTTTTTTTGTCTCTAGGTATTTGGAAATCGAGCTGCGCGACGCCGAGAACGTCGACAGCATCGATCTTCACGGCCTCGTCCAAGCCGTGCTCGATGCCCATCAGCCTCGATCGCAGCAGCAGCAGCAGCAGCAACAGACTCTGCCGACCGAGGAGACTACGGAGGACGAGAGCAATCAGACCCTGCCCCATCCGATCGTCGTGCCCCACTCGATCCTCGGCGTGCGCGACGTCGGCCTCGGCCTGCCCGGTGGCCAGCGGCTCTTCGAGCCCGTGGTCAGGCAGCATCATCATTTCAGCGTGTACGAGACTGCCGCTTCGGGGCTCGAGGGCTCGACGAAAAATTTCAACGACGAGAAGCTGTATTATCTCAAGAGCGGAAGGCCCAAGGTCTACGTGAACTTCCGCGGCAAGAGCGGCAACTTCCGACAGGATCTCGGCGATTCGCGGGTAACCGTGAGAATCGAGCCGGCCGCCTTTCTGAGAGCCACGCAGTCTTATCACATGGTGAGCTTTCGTTACGTGAAAAAACGAGTTGTAGAACGCTCGAGTAACAAATTTTCATTCCGCAGGAAAAGAAGACGAAAGCGCCGAAGAAGTACGACGCTCGTCTGCACGGCTCGGCGGCAGCCAATCAACGAGTAATCAGCAGCAGTCCCTCGTCCACGACCACGTCGACGACGACTGCGTCCACGACGACCTCCTCGACGACGGAGAACGCGATGACGACGTCGAGCGAGCTGCCGAAGCAGATACCCGCGCCGCCGAGTCGCGTACCGTCCCTGCTGCCGATCGCCCACACGACGCCCGTGCAGAGGTACACGCTGAGAAGAAGCGACATCTTGCCCGGATACGCCTTTCCCGAATAAACAAAAAAAAAAAAGAATAAAAAAAAAGAAACAAACGAGACCCGTCGAAATCAGGTGTAATGACATTGTATTGCGAAAGAGGCAAAGATACAAAGATAAGTGATATGTAAGATATTTCTACCGTTTGTGTCTTGGTTTAATTATTTATTTATTTATTTTAATTTTTTTTTTGTTTTGATAAATTAGACTAAGTTAATTATGTAGCTCGAATAATAAAAATGTATATAGTAAAACGACAGATTGTATCTCAATGTGCTCGTTATAACATGGATAACGAATCAATCCTCTATCTCTTTCGAAAAAAATAAAACGATACTTTGTTCGCGATAAATTCATTGAACGTCATTGACTTTTAATTAATTTTTGACTCGACGATTTTATATACTTGTATGCTAATTGACATCTCGAGTGTAAATAGCCTTTATAAGCGAAACTGCAATTATGTAACGATAATTGGGGGGGTAAAATGCTGTTTATGTAAGAGTATTGGGAGTAACAGGCGTATTTCCAATGCTCATATATTACGGCGCGATGCAAAAAAGAAAAAGAAAAAAATATCTATGAATATTCATAAATTTTACACAGATTACTTTGATTTCGTTAAGTTTATAATTATGATAAATATTGTACTAGAGCGTGAAAAGCGTAACTATCGTAATGTTTGAGTTATATACGGACCAACACTTTTAGCTGTGATGAACGCATAGATTTACATTATTATACAGATACCGAATACGGTCTGAATTCAACTAACCTAATGAGAATTTTGCAAAGGAGATTTATATATGATATAATGAATAAATATATATTTATGCAAGTGCTAATGTTAATCCCGAAGATGTAAAAAAAAACGAAATAAACATATATGTTACCGAAGCGAACATCATTCGCGTTTCAATGAGATGTGCGTGTGTGCATTTGTCCAATATCTTACCTGTTCCGCCTTGAGGGTGAGCTCGATGAAAATCTGCTGCAATTTCTCGTTGACGAAGTTGATGCAGAACTGCTCGAAGCCGTTCTTTTCGAATATCTCGAATCCGTAAATGTCCAAGATGCCGATTTCGAAAGCCTCCTGCGTAGTCTCCATAGCCGTGTTTACCCTCTGCAAAAATATGAAATCACGAGCCGAGTAAATACAATCGACGGAATTTTGTAAAAAGAAAAAAAATTCCTCCTTTACCTTAACCAAATGATCAAAGAGTCTCGCGTAGACGTCCTTGGCGAGGGCGTCCCTGGCGTAGAGGGCCTGCTCGACGTTCAGCGTCACGTCGACGCTCTCCGATTGACTGCCCCATTTCGACTCGAACTCGCGCGACGTCAATTTGTGCGAGAGCTGCTCTGGCGAGATGCCAAGCAGGAAGGCAGGAAAGTCCAAGTCTGTGTGTGCGGAAGAGAGAAAAATTTGTTAACGTGTTCGGATTGAAAAAAAGGAAGAGGAGTGTGTAAAGATCAAACGTGAGCCACTTACAGTCTTTATCGGCGACTTGCGAGTAATTTCCTTTCTCGCTAAATTGTATATTTCCTAAGTGAAGAACGCCGGCGACTAATCTCAAAATATCGGTCGTTTCTGCTTCTTTCATGCCCATGACGCTCAGAGCTAAAATAGACAAAAAATAAAGCGTTTAATTTAAATTAAAATTTTGTACTTTAGATGAATAGAAGAAATTATAGTCACCCTTGAGAGTATCTTGAAAATCGCGAGCATCATTGGTACCGTCGACTTTGTGATTGCCTCCGTTCTTCAAGTAGTTGTAGTAGTCCAAATCCACCAGGCCAAATTCAGCTGTTCAATATAAATTAGGAATTAGAAAAAAATCGGCATCGATCGAATAATTCTTCGGTAGATAATATTGTTGAAGTTCATCCAAACCAACCTTTCATCTGTGAATTGGCACCCGTCACGAGCTGATAAAAAATGTGGAAATTTCGTTCGCCAGGATTGTGGCAAGTGACTCTCGATTTTTCCAGCAAGAAATTCGATATTTTTCCACCGCTAGGCTGACCTCCCGATTGAAATTGTATCTCCACGTATTTGCCCTGTAAAAAGATTGAGTTTTCGTAAATATACGATATGAAAAAAAGAAAAATAAGTGATGGCAGAGCTATTGTATCAGGCAAACTTACAAATCGACTGCTGTTGTTATTTCTGACGGTCTTGGCGTTGCCAAAGGCTTCGAGCAATGGATTCGACTCGAGTATGACGTCCTTAACTCTCTGCACGCGATCGCCGCCCCCGCTGACTCGGGCGATGTACGACATTATGTACTTTGCCGCGACTGTCTTGCCAGCTCCGGATTCACCGCTAAGAAAATAAAAGAATAACAGTATTTAGTAAGCAAATGTACCGGTACCAATTGGTTTTGTTAAATATGTGAAATTTTTTTATCGAAATGTGAGTGATACTTTACCTGATTATTACGCATTGACTCTCGTTGTCGATCAACATGTTTCTGTACATTTCATCGGCTAGTCCGTAGATGTGGGGCGGATTTTCGTACGGCGCCTGTGAAAAAGAAAATCAGTTTTGATCATTTGAATCCCCAATTTTGGCCTTTTAAGCCTATTTCGCGAACAACAGAATTATCTTTAGATTTTCACAGCAATCGATAAGAAAATATATTTTGCGGTACAATTTTTATTGATTTGTAATTGTGAAATCACTTTATAAACACAATTTAAAACAAAATTCATTTTCACAAAAGAAATTCTTTAGATTTGGATTTTTTCGCGCTAATTCCAGTCTAATATACATGATCATCTTACATGTAATAATGAGCAAACCTGCCCTTAATCGTTCGTATTATTAAGAAAAGAAAAAAAGATCAAAAAATAAGGCGCGGGTACGTAAAACTACTCGTCCCATTTTTTCGATGAGAATCAACTTTCGTGCACAGCGCCGCCTGCTGCAACGCCGAGCGCCCGACCGGTGAGCAAGAGAGGTTGCAGCATTACAGGCGTCTCGAAGCGAGCCAACGAGGCATGGTTAGAGTACATTATGAGTCAAGTGCATTAGCAAAATTAAGAAGACTCACCGCTCCCTGGTAAATTTCAATTTCCTTTTCTCCGAAGTACGGCATCTGTTTGAAAGGGTTGATGGACACCAGTACGGGGCCGATGCATGTCTTCGGGTAGAAAATAACGTTAAGGAAAAAAATACAGAACGAGATAATATAACATTTTCGATGAAGTTTTGATAAAAAAGGATACGAATATGTAATCGTCCATGTAGCGTTTGCGCAAATTTTCCATGATGGCGTCCTCGCTGACTTTCGGCAGCAGGACCATGTCGTCCACACCCGACACCTTGACATTCTGACTCTGCCAGTGATAAACCTGAAACACGAAAAATACGTACAATGTTATTAATGTCGTAATATCGTACAATAATGATACCATATTATCAAAGTTGTAATTTTAAACGTATCGCAAGCCTTAACATCAATAATGCCAGTTATAACTATTATTTTGCGACGACGAGGAGTATGAAATACATCCGCGCGCGCGCTGAATACACGTCTTTTATATTTAGGAAAATTAAATTGCCGCAGCGGTTAAATTTATGCAACGCGTTCAGTCAATTGTAGATGACCTTATTTTCTTTTTTTTTTGTGTATGCGTAATTTTTCATACAATTAGACCATGAAATATTTTTTTCAATTCTTTGTTTCGAAAATAAACTAGCCACGATAGACGGCAAAAAAAGCAGAAGGAAAAAATGAGCAAAAAAATTGCGTTCGCTCGAATCGTATCTGCAAACCGCGAAGGAGAATGAAAATCGGTTATAACGGCGCATGCGAATTCACGGACGCAGTTGCAATCTATTATCTGACGAAATCAGCAGCGGCAACGAGAGGCGATGGCTTTTTTTTGTGCGCCTACGGCCGCCGGTATATATTATATCGTGTACATTAATGTATACACATTTCTATACGTCTGGAGAGCCTTTCGTCACTTCCGTCCTGCAGCGCGCATATAATGAAAGCGGTCAATTATATACAACATGTATATATTTTGAAGCTTTTACAAGTTCGCCGAGACGCGGCCACGGCAAAATGCAAGGGGCATAATTCACAACGCTCATCTTATATACGATTCGTGTTTACACAAGGCCCTCGTTAGCTCGTTTATGTGCGCGCCGCGCGCATCCAAGTCCAAATAAAGTTAAAATCCAACCGCGCGTATAGAAACATGTGCACGGGGGGGGCCATTAATTCGCACATTAAAATCGTTCTAACTATATTCAAAAGCTAATTGAGAACGAGAGTGAAAATTCATTTCTCTAATCTGGGTCACTATGCTGCGCGTACCGAGACTGGTATAGAAATACACCTAACGAGCGTGAAAGCACGAAAAAAAAAAGAACTGTCGTCGAAGACGAATATAAAAATAATTGTCGAGGCGGCGCATATACAGCATACAGTAGCAGCAACATTTAGCAAAAATAAAAATGACTTTCGAATCACACGCTCTCGTCGTTTGATACACACAACACAGCGTATACGTTTTTTTTTAGCTATGTACGCAGCTTTCTCCGAGTGCGTGGAAAACAATGCGCGCAATGATAAAGGAGAGTATTATCTAAGGCCTCGAGCTCGAGAAATGTAACGCAGGCGGTTTTCTACCAAAAAGAATAAGCCAAGCGTAACGGCTTTTCTCGCGCGCGATATACTGTAAATAAAACGTCCGACGCAACGCGAGGCTCTTCCGCGACTTATGTATAATATGCATGTGTGTGTGTGCGTATAGGGCGAAAAACAAAAGGAAGAAACGCACCGTCTGCGAAGACGCAATCATCATCAACGTGTCTATTCGCTCTCGCGACCGACGACGACGACGTTTATAAATAAAGAGCAGCCGCCACTCAAAAATATATTACACGTTCGCCGTATATTTCTGGACGCCTTAAATATTATATGCACACGCGAGGATCAAAAAGCGTCTCCGTCTTACGTCGGAGTATTCGGGCGCGCGAAATTATGTTTACTCAGACGACTAGTAGTATGTGTGGGGCGCGATTGATGAAAAAAAAAATCTCTGCGCACTTGTAAGCCTCAAATATTCGAGGTGAGGTCTATGGAGCGAAAGTATTCCGAGTCATATCGTATACGCGTAATATGCCGGATGGAAAAACGAGGATTTTTTTAACATTAACCTTGAAAAATCATTCGTCACAATGTTTCTGCAATTAGATCAGCATGCGACTTTTATTCATCATCTCTCCGCGGATGACTAAGGTTTTTCTCGAGCAGGATCGTGTCGATTCATATACTCGTTTGCGCACAGTCAGATATAATTGATTTTTCACCGCAGCTCAGCTTGCGACAATTATAACAATTGATGGCGCGCGAATTTATTATCGATCAAAGCGACGTTTAATTTTCCGTTATTCTCATAACTGTTCAAGTACTTTTATCTCTAATCCTAAGGATTTTTCTATCGCTTGTATAAAATAGTCGCCGATTCAGCATTGGCCTCTTACGAACGTATACCCGAGCAAAATCCTCGAAGGGGAAAATTTTCTCGCTCTTGCGCGTCGAAGATGAAGAGGCAGAAAGACGAGGAGGACAATAGGATAGTAAGCGCGCGAGAAGGTGCCGGAGGAGAGCTCTTTGACTTTTACGCTCTTATGTACTACGTTGTGTGTGACCCCGCATGACATGCACACGTATAATGTCATCCTTGAAAGAGCCAAGGAAGCTATCAACTACTGCTGCGCACGAGGACGAATTTTAAATGCCTCGCGTCTGTGTGTACTCAATAATCATCAAACTGCTGTGCTGTGCGCGTGGCCCGCAGAATATAAGCGAGATCGCTTCGCGAGCTTTTCATACGTTAAAGAAGACGCTTGTGTGTCTGCGTGCGCCGAGAGCTATATATGATATTTTTTTAATATATATTTCAGCAGGTGCAGGCTTCAAAGCCCAAAGTGCACTCGAATTCTATTCTATTCGTGGATATGTATAAGGACATTTTTGTACTTGATGCTCTATACTAATTTTCCAGCTTTGGTATAAAATGCTTTTCGAAAGAAATCTAGCCTACGATAAAAATGATTTTCGAGAACGTACTATAGTTGTCGCGTACACATCGAGTCGTGCACCCGCATGAATGATCCCTCGCTCGAATAATATACATCCTTCCGAGAGATCTGCTAATAATCGTGCACGACGCGTCACACTGCCACCGAACGAGCCTCTCTTACTCCCTATATCTCCGTCACAGTTTATGTACATCGACAAAACTTCATAATCGCGGAGATGTTATCGTTGCGTTTCCTATACGCTGGATTGGCACATTGCCTATATCGTATTATACATATACATCGTGCGTGTATATTACATTTAATTAGCAGCGGCGGTATACGTAGTAGCGGATGTTCCGCATCTTTGTGCAACGGTGCCGCAGGCCGCCGCCGCGCGCACGATATACATAATACGCGCACACTCGTATACACACGCCTACTGCAGAGGCGGGCGTCCCGCGTAGAACGCAGATCATTGTTGCAATTTATATATATCACGATTGGAGCGCGAGGCGATGACGGTTCGCGAGGCTCTCAAGGCGCTACACTATATACCGATTTACCAAACGCGAGACGATTTTATTAAGCGTGCAATAATTTATCGCGAGCTCGTCGATTCGATATGTTTCGTTTGTTAATTGGCGCGATTTCACGCCAAAGCACGTGTGTGTTTTCTTCGTTGTTGTGGTTTTTTCTACCCATTTCTAATGTTTATACGGTAAGAGCAACTAGAACACTAGAGTGTCGTCGTCTATGTAAATACATAATACCGGCCCGCTTTTTATCATAAAACAATGAATATTATCACGTCTGTGTGTCGTGCGGAGTGGGAGCAACAAAAAAAAAAAAAATAATAATAATAATAATAATAACGGTGATAAACATTCGAGTGCCGCTGCTGCAACTGTGTCGCGCAGCGTGACGATCGTCGTCGTCGTCGTCGTCTATCTCTCTATTTTGCACGAAGGCAGACTATCAAGAGTAAAGCAGAGTAGGCTCTTATTCTATTAAATACGCGCGCACACACATACACGCTCACGCGCATATGTACAGTCTATTTTCGTATTCCACTTCGTTCGCAATCATAATAGACTTAGCAACTTATTTAGTTCACTTTGCAGGTTTGCACTCGGATGCGATTTGTGTCTATGCGTAGTGTGTACAATTACGCGATTCCAGCTCGAGCAGGTATATCAAGCACGAGGAGAGGATCGCGTGATCGGAACGATTCCAAAATCTTCATCGATCAAAATCCGTTAATGAGCTTTTGTTTTTGTCTAATTTTTAAGTCGTGTTTTCTCTCTTTAGTAATACCCATTTTACACGTTTAAATAGTTGCGGATAAAAAAAAAAGAAAATAAGATGACTTTTTACGTATCATACATATACGCACCGCTGCGGGCTTCGCGCGTTTAATTTATAACTGTATAATCATCGGGCAATTACAGGCCGCGCGGCATCGAGATCGTTGCGGGCTACACACATAGTGCAGCGGCAGCGAACGCGGAAATTCATTTGCAACAACGATGTATATAGTGTTATATAGCACGTCGATTCCGAGAATAGCTAGGGCACGGTTGAGCAAAAGGTAGTAGTATATAGCAGCGATGGTGAATGAGAAGAGAGAGAAAAAGAAGGAAAAAAGAAATAATCGTAATGCATTGTGTTTAAAGCGCTTCAATGATTTCGTGCGATGCCTCGTCTATGCCCTTTCTCACTCTTTTTTTTCCTACACATTTATACTACGTGATCGGTAGCGCCCGGCAACTGTGCATTTACGCGCGCCGACTATATGAGAGAGCCGCAACTAGCTAGAGTAAGAGAGAGCATCGAACTTTTATGCCATCGAGTCACGAACGATCGATCTATCATGGTGAGGTGTAATAATAAAAAGCTTTGCCGGTATAAAATGGAAAATCGTTCTCGTTCGGGTTAATACGTGTATATTATAGGTGGCAAATCGCGCACGGTCTACATTGAAAAATTCAATACTACCGAGATCGACGGTTTTCTTTGAATAATAATGCCGAGCGAACGAAAATTAATTTACGAAATGCATTTTTATCGATGAAAGTTTTGTGTTTTAAGAATGAGCGCGAAAAAAAAATCAACAACGACAAGAAAACACTTTCTCACAGAGAGCAGCGCACGCACACGTCTTTCTCGTGCGATACAAAGTAACGAGGCAGGCAGAGAGGCAGTAAAAATAAATATGCATTTTGTTGCTTCCTGCGCGCCTGCAAATTAAAAGAGGCACAGCCGTGGTTAAGAAAGATTCGCTCGGCGCAAAACTGGGTGATTGGACGTTTGAAGGATTCAAAATAGAATTTTGCTACTAGTGTGCAACTAGAAACGCGCATGTCTGAAATCAGAAGCTGCGAAAATAGAAATTCGTTCGAAACAATTTTGGTATTCCGTAGGTACATAAATCACTCGAGTGTCTGCAGTTTTTTTGAAAAGAAATATTTTTTCTCCTTCCATCTTATATACTACTCTGACAGCCCATTAAAACTTGTTCCATTAATTTTTTCGACGTATACATTAAATTCACATGCGATCCATAATCCGATAAGATTATAATTTCTGTCGCGCGAAACAAAGTAAATAAACCGACGGACGAAATCGACAGTATGACTCAACGTGGAATCCTGTATGGTTCAATTTAAAAAGAAGAGAAAAATAAGGGGGTTGAATCGCCAGAATTCCTCAATTACGTTGACAATAGATCGGCGTGTGTCATTTCTTGCTTTTCCCTTTCTCACGTCTCGGAGCGAAATATATCTCGACAGAAAATCATATTCGCACAGCTCCGTAATACACATTGCTGCATCAATTAAGTCGGCGACACAAATTCTTTGAACCTACGATCTTGTATTCCTCAACGATTAAATCTGAGAAAAGAATTTTTATATGAATTGACAACAATAAAAATTGCCAGTAAAAAATTAGCCAACCATTGGCAAAAATTTAAATTGAATAGAAAAATATTAAGATTGCTCGTATGGTTTTGACATCTACTAAATGAATATTTAAAAGAAAAAAATTACAGGCTAGCCTTTGTAAAAGTATGCTATCGACCTCATCCTCCACATCAATAAACAAGTTGGACATAAAAAGAACTCATAAAAGATTGCATAGTTATAAGTCCGGCTTAGAAAGTATACTCGGATGTAGTTTGCATTTGTCCAAACACATTGGAAAAGTTTTTTTTATTTTTATTTTTATTTTTAATGAAACGAGCTCTAAAGCAGAGAAACGAGTAAAAGTATTTTTATCAAGAAAAACGTTATGCAGTCGTGAGAATAAAACAAAATTACTTCAAATACTGTTTCGTAAACATTTCCTCGAACGATGAGACAATAAAGTAGACCAGAGTTGTAACTCATTCAAAACTCGAAACGCACTTCTCACTCTAATAACTGAGAGAAAAGAATAACACGCGATTGACGAAATCGCTGACTCGTTGCACTACACTCCAATGAAGAAAATGAGAAAAAAGAAAAATTTAAGATCGTCTCGGCGACGAAAATTGGTCAGAAAAAAAAAAAGAAAAAACAATGACGCAACGAAACGGACTGATAAGACGTAAAGAAAAAGCGCGAGTCGCTTTGCAAGGTTTCCTTAGTTAGCGCGAAAAACTAGTTCAATGAACCTGTTACGCCGAGTCTTACTCTCAATACAGCACATGTACACAAGTACGCTATACATATAAATGCTGTACGCACGTGAGTGACTCATCTCCTCCTACACACGCAGTACAGCACTTTTCACTTTGCAGAGCCGCGGCGTAAGCAATGTCCGTCATTATTTTCCGCGATATACATAAAAAGCGGCGCAGTGTAATTTTTTTCTTACTCTTTCTTTTACATGTATATTTTGCAAAATGTCCGCAAGAGCATGAGCGTGGGTAAGCATAATCTCCGCGGCGATATCGTATGCAGATTAATTCGCGTGCGCAACCTTGAATGTTTCTTTTTTTCTCTCTCGTATACAGAGCCGCTTTCGAATGTGTGGGTAGTTCCGTTGCAGCTCTTTTTCCAGTGCTGATTTATTATTATACTTATATACAAACATTTAAATCGATTGAGACGATGGCTAGACTTTAGCTGTATACTCGCCACCGACACGTGGTCGAAAAGCTTTCGAGATGACGACGATGGCATCATCGTCGCTTGACTTTGAAAAAAAAAATAAAAAGAGTCCCACGTGACAGTATAGGCACAAAAATAATCCGCGTGCCTCGAGAATGCAGAACAAAAGTCAAAGAACCCGAGCTGCTGCTCTCGGGGCATTTAATTCTGGCATGGATTCCCAGTCCAGTGAACTTTAGTGAAATTACCGCATCGGGGATACACGGGCAGAGGCAGCCGCGCGCACGATGCGCGTGAATATTATAAACTGGAGCTTATATACACAAAAGGTTTCTTTCTGTGCGAGAGAGCACGCGAGGTGTGGGATACATTGTGTATACGCGAGCAAAGTCGCGCTAACATATGTATAAATACGCGATCGGATACAAGAGTAACGATTCGCTATGAAAAAACGTTTAGCGATGTCTCGTTCACTGAGTGAAATTCCAACTTGTCGCTTTTTTAATTTATACTTTATTGATGATTGAGAAAATAAATTCCTCAACCTACAGAAGCCGCTAAAGCATTTATAAAAATCTTATCGTTCAATCAGCCGCCCAAAAGAAATCGATCGCGACTATACAGCGACGACTGCGCCCGCGTCCGGAAATCAGTAAGTAAAAAAGTGCCGGAAGCATCCGCGAGGGAAATATATATTTTCTGCGCTAACTTTAATAGACGCGAGTGTATAGACGCTATACACGCGCTTAACTATCTACGCGATGACGGTGCACGAATATAAACGCGCCGAGAGCACGGAAACTTCTGCCCTATGTGCAGTGCCTCACAAAAATAGATGGAGCGTGGCCGAGTAGTTGTCTCGTGTAATACGTCGCCTACAAGTATCACAGGCGCGACTATTCGGTAATAGCTTTAGTTGCCTTGGCGACGCAAATATTACGTGAGCACGCGAGGATGTACAAATGAAGAAAAAAGTATAAACAAACAAACATAAGAGTATAGTCGTTTGAAGACGACAAGTGACGACTAGAGAGCCGGATTATTGGCGCTGCTCTACACTACTTTCAAGAGAGTTTTGATTTTTCTCGTCAACGATGTATCATTAACAATATTTTATCAATTATTATTAACAAAGAAGATATGAAAAACATTTATTTTTTTTTAATAAAATTAACTTTCAGTATTTTTGTGTTAAATAATTCAACAATAACAAACAAAAAGAGCTACACAATAGTACTACCTAACTAATGGTAGATTTATGCAATAAAATTTATTGATTATTCTGTTGAGGATAAAAAAGTAAATTTTTTTGTGCAATTTTTCATTTGAATTATGCTGAGAAAAAAAAGTACTTAATAAAATCATTTTTATCGATGAAACTGAAGTAAAAAGTTTTGGTCCAATGGAAGAAACAGAAACCTTCGAAAATCTCAAATTGTATGAATAAATTAAAAAGTTAAATTTAATCCTAATTCACTTAGAAATTTAGTTTTATGTTACAATTGAAATTAAAGCAGTGATATATGACATTGTCAAGCGTACAATCTGAAAATAAATCCAAGCGTTTGAGTTCAACGAGAAAAATTAAATGTGATTGGTAGCACTTACAGAGGTACATATTTCAAAATTAAATGATATATGCGGAGGAATAAAATTAACCAAGGAAAAAGTATAAAGGAAAAAGTAAAATATATAAATTAAAAAAAACATAAGCATTTAGCTACAGAGGAACCCTCCTTTCAGTCGACAAGTGAAGACTCAAGCATCGAATTATTGTCGCTACTCTACAGGGCATGAATGTGCAGTCTCCTAAACGATCCATGACTTACTCCATTCAGCATGGAGTTGAACAAATTTGCTCTGAACCTCACATACGTTTAGGAGACGATTATGTTTTCCGTAGTTATAGATTTGCAAATGAAAATAAGATCATTTATTTTCGTTGAAAAATAATGCAAATAATTATTGCTTTTATAAAATTTACTTTCGCTGAAAAATCTCTACATTCTAATACTCTCAAAATAAACTGCAGCAAGCGTAGCTAGCATGTTTCGCAAAAAGAGGAAAAAAAGAGGAATAGGTCAATAAAAAGTTCACGTACAATGATGGTTCCAAGTAGTAATTTATGTTTTAATTTTAATGTTAAATTTTATTTTGAAATTTGACTATTTAACTAATTAAATTAAAGTTACATATTCACCCAACGTTATCATATTTTTTTACTAATTAAAATAAATGTAAAAGTCTAATTCAATTTGAAATTACCATGGATTTATTTCAGAGGAACTACCGATATCAAAGCAGTAATATACGACATCGTTAAGCGTAAAATCTGAAAAGAAATTGAAGTCACAAGTCAACGATGAAAATTGAGTAGGAGTGTTTGAAGCACTTACGGTGGTGCATGTTTCAAAATTGAACGAAATATTCAGTGGAATAAAATTAACCAAGGTTGGTTTCATTGATCTCATCATCATGATTTTCAAAAGAATCCTAATCTTTGAAGAAAATCTATACCATTCAATGAAGTAACTGTTGAAAAAAAATCAGTTATACTTATGAGTACTGATTCTACTAGTGCCATTTACTTCTTTTTGTTGACGTGGTAGTTAATTTTTGTTACCACGTGCTTTTTTACACAATATAATTGTAAAATAAATTATCAAATTGCAATTCTCCTCTAATATTTACCAATTTGTGTATATAGCGCTGCTAACATTTGATAACTCTTGAGTAGGATAGGTCATTATGACCAAACACTGCATTGCAACTATTAACCCAGAACCCATCTTTAATGCAAAATTAAAATCACTTTGCAAATACAAACTATCAAGTACAACCATTGGCGTGGCCAGTACGGGTGCCAGGGGTGCCGTGGCACCCGCACTAATTTTTAAGGGGCGCCAAAAACGGTCACGAAAAAGCGTTGTGGAGGTGTAAAAATGTGCTAACTAATTATCTTGAATATGTAATCTTAAAAAGAGTTATACACTAATTCACTCCTCTTTGGCATTTTTGTGACATGAATTACAGTTAAATGTCAATCTACACTTTCAACATAAAATTGGCATCTTAGAGCCCTAAAAGTGTGGAAAAAACTTGCACATTAGCATTTTGGCACTATGCGCAAGGCTCATATCAGAGTTTTCGAGATAGAGACCTTTAGTAACTGTAATTTATATCACAAAAATGCCAAAGAGGAGTGAATTGTTGTATGACTCCCCTTAAGTAACTAAAATGTCCCAGCTAGTGGTTTTTTAAATTTATGCGGATTAAGGAAATGAAACTGTGACTGAATCGATCCAGCTCAAGTTATTTTTTGAATTTTTACCTGTAACCATAAGTAACCTAAGCAAACCACTTCAAGTTTTTTACTTCCTTCTAGAAGAAGCTCTGCGAAAGGCTCAAAACGAGATTTTGAACTAGGCTTGGTAGAAAAATTTGGCTTACATAAACTAGATGGTTTGTAAACTAGATGGTTTGTAAACTAGATTGAATTTCCAAAAAATATCTGGATGCATTTTCATCCCGTTTTTCGGACATTAACTAAGATCGGAATGTAACTAAGCCTGACAAAGCTGCATTGTACAACATAAATAACCTCCTCAAATGCAATGTACTCTTAGCATATTTTTTTTCTATAAGTGATTTAATTTAGCTACTGTACCTAGCTTTGGTTACTTCCTATGGGTTGTTTACAGCCACAAATTTGAAATTTTCGGATCAGTTTGGTTACTTACTTTTGAATTTTTATATTATCATAGAAAGAATTTTTTACAATGTTTACAGTCTTATTACTCATAAAAATTTCAAAATGCAAAGGGCGGAAAATTTGAAATGGGCACCCACATTAGTTCAATCCTGGCCACGCTAATGAGTACAACCATCTAAATAGCAGAAAGTATAAATTTTTATTTTTCAGTATAAAAATAGAATCTAAATTATTGGATAAAATACCATGCCACCAGTAAAAGTCATGTTGTACAACTAAAATACCAAGGCGATAAAGAGGTTGAAGAAATTCACCAAGTACATTGGTTGATCTTAAAATTATATTTTCTGACGGTTTACTGTAGTTTTTTGAATAAAAGTAAGAATTGTTGCTTTCATTGAAATGTAATGCAAAAAAGTTATTCACATTATTCACAACTACTTTCGATAGAAAAACGTTACATCTTTAAAAGATGATCTGTAGTAATCGTAGCTTGCGAGTTTTGCAAAAAAAGAAAATGTAAAAAGTAAAGGAGTATAAAAAATTCGCTTGCAACAACGACGGCTATAATTAGTGGTTTATAAATTAGTATTGGATTTTGTTTTAAAAGTAAAATGCTGAAACATAAAGTTAAAATCTCTATTTAACATTGTGATGTGTTTTTACCTACAAGAATATAAAAAAAAATTTAATTTTTAATCAACTTAAAATTTATTCTAGAGGAACAATCGACATCAAAGCAGCTATATAAGATATAGTTAAGCGTAAAATCTGAAAAAAATTTAAATATTAACTCTCAACGATGAAAAATGAAGAAGGATTGGTCGTAGCACTTACGGTGGTGCATGTTTCAAAATTAAATGATATATCCGGAGGAATAAAATAAACCAGAGTAGGATTCATGGATCTCATCATCATTATATGCAAAAGACCTCTTGCCTTTGTAGGAAATCTATACCATTCAACAAAATAACTATAGAAATACAATTAAAAATCGAATAAAAAGTATAATACCGATTCTAAACAATAGTATTTAACAGTATGTTATTTGAACTTAGAAGTTAATTTTTTTTATGGAATGAACTATAAAATTACGATACTCTAATAATATTCACCAATTTAAATATATATCGCTGCTGGCATTTGATAATTCTTGAGTAGGATAGGTCATTATAATCAATAACTGAGTGATAGTGATAATCCCACAACCCATCTTTAACGAAAAATTTAAATCACTTTTCAAATGTATCACCATCTAAATAAACATGAAGTCAAAAGTTTATTTCTGCTTCAAAGTTTAAAAATAAAATTAAAATTATTGATAACATTTACCATACCACCAGTAAAAGTTAAATTGTATAATATAGCAAAAAAACCAAGGCGATACAGAGGCTGAAGAATTTTCACAAATATATCAGCTAACCTTTAAATTTTTCTAGGTTGTTAGCATTTTTCTAAATCTATTTATTTGAAAATTTTGATTGTTTACCTCAGCACATATTGATGTTGATAAGCTATTATGGACAAATGATTATAAATTGATTGTTCATTTTGTTTCATAACAAATTCGTTTATAGGCGGTGAATCATACGTTGAATCAAGAATAAGTCTGAATGAAACAAAGCTAACGATAGAGATTGATTTATAAGTTATTATTTTACGTTAAATAATTTGTGTCTTCATTACCCTATATATCTAAATCTTGCAATGAGAAATAAGCTCATCCATAGTATGGTATAAATCCCTGCCGTGTATAACATTGCAACTCCCATTGTTAATATCAAGCCCACAATGAATAAATGAATAAAATATTCGTTTTCAAAATATTCCGTTGTAATATGGAATGAAAGTTTCATCTCGTAAGTTTCATTTCCCAACAATATATTGGTTACCAAAGGTATGATAACTGGTAAAGTAGCATACGCAAAAAAGCTGATGGCTGTTAAAACTTTTAAATTTCAATGAATGAAAAAATAATTATTTAAATTTTCTCTGGGCACACTCACTACAAAGAATGCTAGATAGAAAATTGGATCGGTGTATATATTTTTTTACAAATACTCTTGCTTCTGGATTAGATTGTAACCAAAATAAGGCCATTTCTCGAAAAAGTATTCGTACCTTTAAAATTGGATTGAAAAAAAAACGGTAATGTTCAAATTTTTAGGGTTAAAACTGAAAAAATTACCTTACTGATGAATTTTTTTTGCAATCCAAAGTAATATAAGGAAAATGTAATAAACATCAATACAGAAATTTGTAGAGTACAATCAGTTATAACGTTTATACTTCCATTATTCTTTGTCGCTTCTGATATCAAACACCAGAACTGGAAAATAATTAATTTCTAGTTTAAATTAATATTTATACTATCAATATATCATCGTGAATATTTCAACATTCCTCCTTACGCTTAATATCAAGACGAAAAGATATAAGAGGAATATGATTGCAACCAAACTCATTTTATTTTTCTTATTTCCAAAAGGCCACAGATCAAATATTTTAAGAAGTTTAACAGCAAAGTACCCATTCTCCTTAAGTATAATTTCTATGTCAAGATCACTAAGTAACGACTTTTGATCAATTTTATCTATTATTTTAGTGGAGTATGCCATTTGGAAAATTAAGCAAGGCATTTACATGTTCATACTGGAAAACACATTGAATCCGCGAACTAAAAATTTAGTTTTCAAAATAGAAAAAAAATAAGATATGTTTAAATTATGCAAGTTTCATTAAAATATTTATTATTTTTATTGAGAAAGTACATGTGAAAAACATTCATCATAATACAAATAATATTTTGCTTTTATATATTTATTCTTCGGTGTGAAATAATTCAACAATCATGAACAAAACGAGCTACACAATGATGTGACCCATTTAAAATTAATTCATGCATATACAATTCATCGGTTATGCTATGGAGAATACATCAAAAATAGTTTTTGTTAACGATTTTTCAAGTGGTCCTCCAGCGCAGAAAATGATCAAAAAGTAACATTGAATATTGACTCAATATTATTATGCTTTTTTCACTCTCCAAAATAAATTGAAAAGTAAAATTTTATTTTAAATGAACTTAAAATTTATTTCAGAGGAACGATTGATATCAAAGCGGTGATATAAGACATTGTTAAGCGTAAAATCTGAAAAAAATTCAAGTAGTTAGGCTCTGATTGAATAAGATTGATCACACTTACGGATGTGCATGTTTCAAAATTAAATGATATATTTGGCGGAATAAAATTAACCAGGGTTGGTTTCATAGATCTCATCATTATCATTTGCAAAAGAACCCTTGCTTTTGGGGAAAATCTATACCATTCAGTTGAGTAACTGTTAAAAGAAAATCATACATTTTTATCTCAAATCTCTCAGAATAGAAGTCACTACTACAATTTTTTTACTACATAATATTCTTTAACAATATACAATAAAGCCTCCTACAAGCAGATATTGACGAGGCGAAAGATCGAGTGGAAGAGTAACATAAAATTTGTTACATAAGTTTAAAGCACTGTCACTATGCGTTAATTACGACAGAATCCACTAAAAGTTCGTTGTAATCCAGAATAAAAAAGTAATAAAAAATTTGAATGTCTATTAACCGAGGGGTATGCTATTGAAAGTTTATGCGTTGCGCTGTCAAGAAGTACTAGTTCCATAAGAAACAACATTTTTCAATTTTTAATTAAATAACAATTTAAGATGTGTCAATTGAGGGAGGTTTTATTGCAATTATTTTATAAACTAAAGAATTACAATTCACTGTCGATAATTACCAATTGAAATATATATCACTGCTGGCAATTGATAATTCTTGAGTAGGATAGGTCATTATAATTAACAATGGTATTTCAACAATTAATGCAGAGCCCATCTTTAATGCGAAATTCAAATCACTGTGCAAATGTATCACCATCTAAATGAGCATGAAGTTTCAAGTTTATTTTTGCCTCAAAGAACAAAATAATAGATTACGGGTGAAGAAGGTAGAAAAAACATTTTCGTTTAGCAGCAAGTCCGAAAATGTTATCTTCGTATGGGGTATTAACAAAATATAATAAAAATTATCTATGAAATACCATACTAGCAGTAAAAGTAAAGTTCCACGTTAAAGCCAAGATGCCGACGCGATAAATAGGTTCAAGAACCTTTACGAATACATCAACTGATCTTAAAAATTATCAAATTTAATAGCAGTTTTACCTGAAGAGAAAAAAATGTGTACCTTAGCACAGATTCATGTTCAAGAGCTATTGAAGACAAGTAATCATAAATTGATTTTTGATCTTTCACTACAAATTCATTCATCAGCAGCGAATCCTGCATCGGTTCAAGAAGAAGTCTAAGTAATAAAACAAGGCTAATTGTACGAACTTTGTTATAAGTGATCTATCAATGTTAAGTAATTTATATTTTTATTACCTTATATATCTGAATTTAGTAATATAAAATAAATTCCCTGACACTAGATTATGAATGCTTATAGAGTATATAAATACAACCCCGCTCATCGTTATTAAAATTATAATGAATAAATGAAAAAAATATTTATATTCGTAATATTCCAATGTAAGATGTAATGCAAGATGCATTTTGTAAGTTCCATTTTTCAACAATATATTTTCTATCGCAGGTACGATCATTGGTAATGTGGCATATGAATAAAAGCTGAAGGCTGTCAAAGCTTTCAAAATTTATTTATAAAAAGATTATTGTTTTAAGATCCTATTGTTACTCTTACCACTAACGATTTTAGAAATAAGATTAGATTGGTGGGTACATTTTTTGAATAATTCTTCATACTCAGAATTAGATAGTACCCAACATGAAGCCACTTCCCGGAAAAGAAACTGTACCTTTTAAAGCAGAATGCAAAAATAGTTAAAATAAAATCTAGTGCTGAAACCGAATGGGTTACCTTATTGATGCATTTTTTATTTAATCCAAACCAATATAAAGTAAATGCGACGAATAAAAATAGGGATATTTGAAGAGCGCAATCAGTTATAACGTTTAACCGCCCATTGGGCTCCATTACTTCTAATATTAAACAATAGAGCTGCGAAACAATTTATTTTTCATTTAAATTAAATTTTTATTATTTTATTATACCTTGAAGATCTTAAAATTTCTTCTTACGCTTAATATCGTAACTAAAACATATGAAATGAACGCGATTGCAGCGCGTCTCACTCGTTTTTTTCTGGTTCTAAAAGGCCATAGACCAAATATATCCATAAGCATAATGATTACGTAAAAATTTTTTTTCAATAAGATTTCTACATCAGAGTCAGAAAGTTGTGGAGGTTTATGAATTTTACGCATTCCTTTAGTGGAATATGCCATTTTGAAAACTAAAGTGTGTATTGAAAAACACATAGAATTAAAATAAAATACTTGTATTCTAATATTGGGAAAAAATCAGATACATGTAAATTATGCAAATCGCATAGAAATATTTTTCTATTGTTATGAACAAAGTATAAATGAAAGACATTTATCATAATGGAAATAAAATTTATTTTTTTCTGTAAAATAATTTAAGAACGACAAATAAAACGAGCTATATACTATAGTGCCCTTCTAGGTTTATTTGTCCGTATAGCTTGTTTACATTAACTTTGACACGAAAACCATTCTAATCACTACTTTGAATTGATTCAAGTTCATGTATAATTAAACTGAATCATAACGTGCCAAGTTCGATAAGCTCAATAAAGATATCTTCAATTTCATTTTTCAGTACTAAACGCCACTCCGTGAGAAAGATACTCTATACCCGCGCTACGATCGTTTTCTCTGCGGCAGCGCGGTAACAGATATATGTACAGGTATAGGTACACTCCACACGCGCGCAGGTGAGTCTCTTTACGTGAATGGATGCTGCCGTTGTAGCTCTATGCCTGCATACATTGCACGTGAGAGCCTGCGAGGCCTTTCAAGGTCTCGTCTGGATGTGTAATTGTAATACGCAATCTCTCTCCTAGCGCAGGGCGTCGCTTGACTGCGCTTGGCATTTTCACTCTCTGCCCCGCGTGACGTGACGTGATATTCACAGTATACGTACGTATATCGGCGAGAGAAGAGAGTTGGAAAAAGAATCCCGCTTGATTTTCATGGGAATAAAATCGAGCTAAGAAAAGCTTCCGAGGGGAATGATTACGGATGAAACTAATATCGATCCGCGCGTACTTAAAGGTATCGTAGTAATTGTATATATAGCTATCACCGTGTTCGTATATAGCTAAAGACGAAGAAGATGAAGAAGAGGTCGCTTATCGTACCCTAGTACATTCGTACGTCTCTACCGGAATTCTTGTTCATTTTTGGATCGACGTTTTTTTTCATCGCAAAGAATCGAGTATCCTCTCGCTTCGACATGCGCTCCTCGTCGTTTCACTTGCGTGCGGACTCGCGTGAAATGACAGATGATTTGTGCGCGTTGCTTTTTCATGCACAGCTTTAGGATATATATAGAGTGTAGAAAAACAGCGGTGGCGAGTAAAAAATGTTTCGATACTTTTTTATCGAAATTACTTGAGATTAATCGCTTTATACATGGTAGCGAGAAACGTTTCGTTTTATCGTAAAAAAATCGTAATTTCGAAGCGTAGAACGCGATTAATAAGAGTCGCACTCGGAGGTGTGAACAAAAGTCGAGGTCGATTCGCTCGATCTATCCGGAGCGTACGAATCGAAGAAGGTGCCACAACGCGCGAGATCGTTTTGTTGATTCAAGCTCTTTTATTATTATAGAAAGTCGCGTGCAAAAGAAATGGAGTTGGATATTCTACGCGGAGAGCATTAAGTGCCAACAAGACGCGGGGACGCTCGTGTACTCAGTGAGTTCGATACTTTTCGCGCAGAAATCGCAGCAGCGAATTGCGGAACTGTGATATTTCAAGCCGGAGAACATGAGTCGAAAAAGAGTCGGTGGCGCGCCGGCTCCGATCGCTTGTTTATGTTTTGTGTGATTTTGCGAGCGGTTGAACACGCGGTTATAAGTGTGCCCGACATGCCCCGCGTGTCTAAAAGTCAGAGTGACACTTCGTTTGGGCGAGTTTGTATCAGGAGAGCATGCGACGACGAGAGATGGTTTCTTCTTTTTTTTTTTTTTGGGCAAAAAAAAAATTCAACGCGATCGTGTTTCTGCAGATTTTAGCTGAAATATAAAGCGAAACCGATGGAATTTCCGCAAAAGCGACCTTTTTTGCTGCTGTCTCAAGGACTTATTTTTTTCATATAAGTCACGTACGTTATTATAGTATATTTATTTCCACACTATTTCCGAGATATTATATAGGTATACGCGATAGTTGCAAAAACAAACACACTAAGCCGCAAATGTGGTCAAACTTTCAATCTATAACGTTTACGCTCTATGGTTTACTTTAATAGGTGCCACGGATATGAAAACGCACGAGTCCAACTGCCGGATAAAAAAATAATATCTATTAACAATACAATTTTAGCAAATTTCACTCGGTTCTTCAAAATCAGCACGCGGTTGTATCTCCGCTTCATTATCACCCAACGCGTCGATATCGCATTTAAAACCCGATACACATCGAGCACACAAACACACACTGGACGAGGTCTATAGGTATATCATACATAGAGACGCTCTTTCTATGGTCGGCACTGTTTGATTCGACCGCATGTCTCGCTATTACGAGTAAGTAGCTCGAGGCACACATCGCTCATACCAAAGACGACGACGACGACGACGACAACTGCACAGTGACACGAGAGGTGCTTCTTCTTCTCTATTTAATAACGAGGAACAAGCAAGCAACCCGGAAAAACGCCTATGCTATATACACGTGTGTGTGTGCTTTTATATACCTGTATAGGACACAAAAAACCACATCGCTCGCTCGCTCTCGCACTGTGAAACTTTATGATTTTCTACGAATCGCTTCTTGGGGTTATTATAATTATAGTGTGTAGCTTTCACGTGCGCGCAGGTATAGAGGTATATAACAGGCACCTCTGTGTTTTTTTTTCTCGTTTTATAGACCAAATGATGCGCAGCGCGAGTCGTCGTTAATAAGCCGCGCGCGCATTCGAAAAGAGATTCGCGAGAGCTCGAATCCGCGCGCAATGTATCGCGCAAATTATCTTATCAGCGAGGTACCTACATAATAAAAGTCGTTATTGTAATTGCTGCTTTTTTTCCAATTCGCGAGATAATGTACACAAATACACACACGCGAACGTTGGAACAAATGACGAACGACTTATGGATCGATACATCTGCGTATTTATATCTCGTTCTAGGACCGTGATTTATTTTTTTCTCAATTAAAATCAGTCGACGAAGAAAACAGGCATGCATGAGAATGTTTATGCATGAGCTAGCCCGAACGCGTAACTTTTGATCGCCGAAACTGTGGCGCACGTTTCGGAGCAACGACACGAATATAAGCCCATGAGCACGCTCCGAAATCAATGCAACGAACTTTGGGTATATATATACGTGAATGCGGGCAGTGCCATTACCTATAAAGGTACAAAAAAAAAAACAGACAAAAGTACGGAAAATCTTCCCGTGCGCATCCGCAATATTTTTATTCTCGAAAACCAGTTCTCCATTTAATACAGATTTCTGTACTATACAACAACACAGACGTATGTATAATGAGCGGCACTCCGCCGCCAGCAGAGCACGTCACGTCGTCGTGCACACGCACGCACGTCGCCTATATGTATATAAACACAATGAAAAGTATTTGACGTTGATCCTCGCCTCCGACCTTGAAAAATAATAGAGCAACGCGGAGAACGAGAGTAGCGAACGTTTTTTTCTCTCTTTTTCAAAAAAAAAATAGTCGAACGTTCGATTTTCAAATAAATATACGGAGTGCCGTGTGAGGTTATGCTCGCGAATGTCTGTTGTACGCGCAAAATATCCAATGGCAACGGGCGCGCGACGCGAGAGGTAAATAAACGCGCGTAGGTATTAGCGAAGGATCGCGCGCGGCGGGCAATTATTATATGCCTGTTGCAACAGCAGCGGCAGCGCACGTTACGAGAGAGTGACTATATATGTGTTACATTACAAACTCACCATGTTGACGACCTTGTCTCGAATTTCTCTCGCTCGTTGTGAACTTCTCCCTCTTCTTTTTATTCTTCTTCTTCTCTCTCTCTCTCTCTTTTTTTAATTCAAAAATTGCTTAGAGAGGTATGCGCGATACTGCAGGCACTGCACGTACCCTATACGACGACGAGCGTATCGAGTTCTCGCATGCACTCGGTTCACCTATTATCGATTCACACCGCTTTTCCGACGAGGCTATTTCTGTGAGCGTCGCCGCGCATTATATCGGCGGTATATGGACTATACTCTGCAGCAGCAGCACACCGGCATTCAATTCGCCGCCACGCTGCGATTCATTTCACTGAAAACCAACATAAAAAACAACACAATTGTAACACGTTAAATGAATTTCGCTGCACGCACTCAACTTATCGATCGGAAGGTTTTTTTTTACTCTTTCTGTTGTTGCTCACGCGAGAGAGAGAGAGAGGTCTTAGTCATACACGCGGTACACCGTGCCTCAATGGAACGCATTTTCTTTTTTTTTTGTGTTACCGTTGATGTCGATGATGCTGATGCACCACATGCAGTGTGATTCACGCGTCTTTCATATATTATACTTATTGTAACAAAAAAAAAAAGAAAAAGAACCGTAAGCAGAGTTCAAAACATGGAGCGCAATCTACAAGTGGACGACGATGATACGAACGATCGATTATTCAGCCCCGATGCTATATTTGTACACCAACGACGAAAAAAAAAGAAGAGTCCAGTGAAAAATTTTGATTAGTGATAGCGCCCGAGCGAGCAAATATAAGCGTGTCCGTCTTTTCTTCTTTTTTTGTGACTTGCGAGCTGCCAATGCGGATACTCATTAGCTTTTTCCGCGATGATTCATATTATTCGTATTCGTATTCGTACGAGAGCAGCAAATGCGCTCGAATTGACAGTTACAAAGCGGAACGCTGCGCTCGGTATCACAATCCCGTCGTCGTCGCCGTCGTTGTCGGTCTAAGACGATCAAGTGATTCATTTAATAATACACGATCGTCGCAACGTAGCGCTCCCTTCAATTGTCGTCGTCGTCGTCGTCGTGCATGCATAAATTGTGTGTACCGAGAGACAGCACACAGCAGTGCAGTGCAATGATAAACGCGTACGAAGAAGAAAAAAAAATTATAAATAAAATTATGTACGTCTCTCGCGCGATTATACGAGCAGCAACAGAAAGCGAAAAATCGATCGCGCGTAAACAATCACCTTTTCTTCGGTAAACTTTTGATGGAAACACACACAGAAACTCAAAAACTTTGAAATGACAACTTGTATACGATACAAGCAACGAACGTTTGGAGTCGCGCTGCGAGAGATTTGCAATAATACCGGCGCGAGAGCCCGAGGGACACTGACACACACGCGGAGAGATTTCTGCGTTGCTACCGCCAACATGAGTCGTGTCTACTGCTGCTGCTGTTCACGGTGATGACGCGCGGCGTGCGGCGAGACGCCGCAGAAACACCAGCAGCAGCAGCAGCTGGTCTATCCGACCGAAGAGTAATGTAAGGTAGAGAGCGCGAGAAGAGGAGGGGAAACTTGAAGTGTATATCATGTGTTATGTATACATGTGCACACACATACACACGTTTTGCGGCGATCGAGGGGCGCCTTTGCTTCTTCTCTTCTTCTTTTTTCGGACACACACGCGTGTCTGTGACGTAAAAGAGTGCGAATTTTCGACGTGTGTTTTTTCCCCCGGTAGTATAGGTAACAGCACATATGCTTGCAATTTTTTTCGGGGATTTCAGCGATAAGGACGCGCGGAGATATTCATTTATTTTTGAAGCGAGTCGTGTATCCGAGATTATTGTTAAAAAAAGACTTGCCTAACACAAATATCGTTTATTATACTGGTTTTTGATAAAAAAAAAAGAGGTAAATACAATAAACCAAAACGCCACGAATATTTTGAACTTTTTTTTTAATACTCATATATTATGGCCAATCATACATTTCGTTCAAGGAATATTTCTTGTTATAAATTTTGCATTACAAAACAGCATTTTTATATTTACATTTGATTTCTTTTTATTTTCTGTTCCTCGTCGCTTTATTTTTTTTTTATTTTTTTTTTTATAATAGTATATGATGGCAATGGTGTGTATAATGTTTATACGTATTTAATGGCGTTTTACGTGAATAATCGATTACTTTTGTTTTTCAATCTACAAAGTGACACATTCTGCCTGCGCGATTGTTGTATAACTTTTGCCAAAATTTTGTCTAATTTTTGCATGACTAGAAAACGATTATTTCGAGGGCAAGCTCACAAAAGGTCGCTATTAAATCGAATTGAAAGTTACGATTAGTTTTTTTTTTCTTCTTTTGATCATAGCAAGATAACGGCGGCTTTTATTAATTAATTTTTGTTTTTTATCAATGCGTAATGTTTTATCTTACTTGTTAACACTTTCACTCTAGCCTCCCGTATAATATACAAAAGATTTCATTTATAAGAGTATTTTTAATACGTACTGATTACTTAATTTCTCAATTGACATTTTTCATTATTTTATACATCGATTTGCAGGGAGCTGCAAACCCACAAGTTTACCGAATATTGTTTTATTCTTTTTCTTATTATCGCTGAGCAAAAAATTTGAATAGCCGATTTTACATGCAATTAGTCGACTCGGTATATAAATTTTCGTACAGTTCACTTAAACAACATGCTTAAAAAATTCGTATAGGTTTTCATAGCGCACAAAAGAGCGTATCCATTAAAAAAAAATTCATAGTCAAAAAGTATTCGATTTGTTCGTAGCTAAAGAGCTGAATAATAAATTTGACGAAAAAAATCGTCAAGAAATTTTCATATTATACAAATTGCAATTGCTCAAGTCGCGTTCTACAAAAAGACAGCATTGTAGGCACTTTTAGAAATAACTGATGGTATTATCATTTGATAAAATACTTGATAATTTCATTACAATATAAATCTACATTATTTGTCGAAAGAATCTGTTGCTGATTAATTTCGTGTCGCAAAATATTTTTATTTTCCCTACATTGACAACATCATCATACTGTTACTTAGAAAAGCTGATCATGAAAGAACAATTAATTTTTATGAAAATGAAAACCGATGGCTTCGACTCAAAATATTGATTAAAAATTTGCTGTATTGAAAATTTTTGGCTGTATTATTGACGGTTATGCATTTCATATTTATTTTTTGTTGTATATTTTATAAGCTAATGGAGTTTTTTATACTACATATCTAGATTTTTTTCTCGTATATGTATATATATTACACGCGCTCTTAAAAATGTTTTTCGGTTTGCTTTGAGCGTACAACGCACGCGTACAACTGACCGGTTGTTTCTCAATTATAAGCAGAAAAATTAACACTGCCTCGCGATACAATCCGTTAGATTTTGTATCGATTACCAACGGTAAGAGTAAAATATATGCACGAAGAGCATCGATCAGCGTTGATGGATGTGTACGAAACTTCGAAATTACAAATGAAAATAACAGATCATGACAGCGTCGATTCAACAAAACGTATATGTATATATGCGGTGACAATGACAGTGTAAAATGTTGGCCACAGATCTTTTTTTATCTTCTTTTATTATATTTTTCTATTTTGTTTCCCAAACTTAATAGTACTGTCCCATGTTAGGAAGTTATGTATAGATCTCGAAACGCGAATTTCGAGTACAAACTTTTTTGTTAATAACAAGCATTCGCGAACCTTTTGACATTTTAAGAAACATCATCTTAGAGCGAGTCGTTTATAAAATAATCAAAAAGGCTTCTAGAGCTTTAACCTTACAACCACTGCGTCGAAAATATTTACATTAATTGTTTTTACGATACAAAATAATCTAGATTACGTTTTATTCCCTAATACCATACATTATAATTATAATAGCGTTTACACTCAACAAAGACGAGATAATCAAACTGATCCTGACGTCATTCAGTAGACATAGTAAATTGTAACAATATTGGCCAACATTTAAGATTCAGACAGTTAAGTCAGTGCTTTGTTGTTTTATTCCAAAGAATTCCAGAAAAAATTCCCTTTTTTGCCCTCCCTCCTCCACGAACGCAGAGAGGCGCGTTTACGCGATGAACGACGACGACGATGACGAAGACGAGGCCTTGCCATCCTCGAGTCTTGTTAATCAGAAAAAGCCGAACTTTCTCTTCAAGAAGTTCTTGACTGGGGCGTAGTACTGCGCCCTAAGCGCCACCATCTCCGGGGTCTTGCGCAGCGCCTCGAACAGCTTCGAGTCCGTCTCGAAGACGACGATCGTCACGACGAGCAGCACCGTGACGGTGAGCACCAGGGCGGGCACCAGTAGCTTGACGACTTTCACGGCGCGCCGCTTCATCAGCTTGTTGGCGGCGTCCGAGGCGCTGGTCGACGAGGCACCCATGGGCTGGCCCATGTGCTGCTGATGCTGGCCCAGATGCGAGTGACGATGGCGCAGCACCGAGTTCGGTCCGCCGAGGGCCGAGGTCGACGACGAGACGCCGCCCTTCTGTATTAGGCCGCCGCCGATTTTGGAGTTCTGCAGGCGTTGCATCTTCGGCACGGGTTGGTGAATCGACGAGCGACTACCGGTGAGGGTGCCGCCGCTGCCGTCGAGCAGTTGGCTCTCCGACGAGGAATGATCGAACGAGTCGCGGAAGTAGTAGTCGCTGCCCTCGTAATCGTGTTGCAGCACTGTGAAATACGTAAATGTTATATTAGTTCAAGATTCGTTATTAAGTTGAGCATGTATTATATGTTGAGAAAAGAATTAGTTTTTAATAGATAATGATATTAGAAAATGAAGATATTCATAACGAGATTAATGCGAGATTAATTGACAATTGTTTGATGTCCTTTTCTTAGCGCTAAAAATAAATTATCAATAATCTACGAGAGATCTAAAATATATTACAACATTGAAATTCATTTCATGTTCTATTACGCTATTATGCGGCACGAGCCAGCAGTAATAATTTTTATCAAATAACACTTTTACAATTATGTATAATTTATAATAGGTATATTTAACACATTGACTCTTGCTTTACCAACCCTTTCATTTCAAAACGAAGATTCGCGAGTATATCATTTTTTTTTTTATTGAATATACAAATCTTGCGAGCAACAAAAATTTTCATGCTAATTAGCAAGCCAGAACAAAAATAAACTCTAAGAAGCGCATCTATTATATAGAATCAAGCTCGGCAACAAAAAAAATGCTATATAAGGATCTAAATTTACAGCGCATTGGAAAATTAAACGAATCAAATGAAAATATATACTCGACTACTGCTATATATCCTCGTTAAGTGCGCTAAATAAGTAACAAAGCTTGAAACCTAGGAATATAAAAAAAAACGTAATCAACTTTTCAATGCACACATATATAACAATATATAGATATACAAAACTAACTACGGCTGAAAAACGAAGTGATCAATGATGTATGAAATTGTAATTGCTGAAATGCGTTCGTTTGGAAGAAAATGACCATCGCAATTAACGGTTTTCGAGGATCAATCAACAATGGGCTTATAATAGTTAGTTATGCATGTAAAAGTAATTTCGTGTTAATGGTATATTACAATTGATTCCATCGATTCTCCGATGCACCATTATTAGTTTTGATCCTGATGATATGCTGACCCTTCATGAGATAATGATGAACTTGTTTTTTTTTTTTTTTAATCGAATGATTGATGTCGAATATTCCTCTGATACGTTGAATTTCACTGATCGAAGAAACGTGTAACTATAATGTATACATGTAAAGCTGATCAACCAACGTAACAGAAGAAGAGATGATGATTTTTTTTTTGATGATGAATAGATGTCGGTATAAGGTTTACTTCTCGGTAGAGACGATCGATTGGATTTTCTCTCTCCCCCTCTGATCGTCGCGGGTGCGCGAGACTCACCTGAACCGTCCACGTTATCATCGTCTCCTCCTGCTCCCGTGCTACTGCTGCAACTCGCTAAACTGGTCGCGTCACCGTTGGCCAACTTAATCGTCTGCAGGGCCAGATCGCTGGTAACTCGCGCCACGGCGTCGTTCACCTGCAGCATGGGTGGGTGCAGCGGCCTCGGCTTGGCCGGGGCGAACGATCGCTTGACTATGAGCGCCGTCGTCCTCACGACTCGCGGACTCTTGTTGAACTCGTCGATGCGGCGCCGCACGACCCGATCTATGTCGCGGCCGTCCTGCAGCTCGTCCGAGCCTATGACTACTTTGTGACTACTGAGCGGCGGCCGCTGCAGATGCTGCTGCTGCATCTTCAGCTTTACTCGGCTTTGATGATGATGATGATTCATCGGGGTGATATTATTGTTATTGTTGTTGTTGATAGTAATGTTGTTGCTGCTGCTGTTGCTATTGTTAATATTAATATTATCGTTATTTGTGGTGGAAGAGATTTTTGGCGCATCTGTCGTGGTACTAGTAGGCGTGGTTGATGTTTCACTTGTTGTAATTGATGTTGTTGTTGTTGTTGTTACATGACAGGTTGTGGTAGTAGTAGTACTTGTGGTATCCATTTCATGGTCATTTTCTTCGTCTAAAGATATATATAAATTACATAAGATAATAATGCACCAATTTTGCGGAGTTGCGACGAAAAAAGCAGTGAAGTCGCGCGCAAAAAATTGACTCTTGCTTTGCAAAATCATAATCGTTTTGTTTTTCAGGCAGGGTCAGCATTGGTTTATTTTTATTAGCTTGTCAGATTTGTGCAGTTTGACGAGTCACTATTATATTGTAAACTATTGCTTCAACCTCATTAAAGAGCACAAGTACTAACGCAATCAAATAATAACGAAGTAAAGTTTGTCGATCAAGAGTTTTAGTTTCTCTTTTCGTGCGCACAAACTATTCTTCTCTCAAAACAAAACAAAAATCATAATTCCCATGCAATTTTCAGTGCCTAAAAAAAATAGCGTTGGTGTTTGTTTGCTTTTTTTTTTTCATTTCGTTCGATTGATTATTTATAGCTTTCGTCATGCATTTTCGCCAGAATTCATATGTATACTCAATAAAGGCAGAATTATTATTTTCACAATCGATAAGATTTTCCCCACTTTTTTTTTGTTTCGTTACAGAGCGACCTCGCTCGCACAGAAGAATTCTTTTTATCGAGATATATATAACGTCGATGTGATACATTTCTAAAAAGAAAATTTCGAGAAAAAAGAAGAAGAAGAAGAACAGACGTCGATGTAATACAAACCATTGTTTCTTCTCGCGTGTATCTCCTGGTCCTCGGAGACGGTCTCGAGGAGCGGCAGCGTGTTGTCCGGGCAGTAGGGCGAGCTCAGTGGCATGCCACCGCTGCCGATGTCGCCCATGCCCGCCCCGTCCAGTCCCGCGCTGTGGCAGCTCCTCGGCAGGCTCGAGTATCCTGCGTAAGAAAAAAATGCGTATTTTAACTCATTGTCAACTATGAGGGTTGCCTATATATATGCACTACGATACAATTGCAGCGAACACCGTGTAAGTGTTGGAGTATTACGTGTACACAGACTAATGGATTTTTTTTTTTTCAAATAAAAGAATGGAAACAAGTTTCGATGAAGAAAGAAAAAGAGATGATCGATAGAAGAAGCACATATATATATATATCAATGTCAATGTCCGCAGGCCGCACGTTTCTAGGCACGTGCGCGCACGTCATGTCTACTAACGAATCTCGCAAAGATCCTGACTGGGTGTGCTCGGTGTCGCCGGCACGCTGCTGGCCTTGCGTCGCAGGCCCGTCGAGTGGCAGCGCTGTATCGGGGGCTCCTCCTTGCGCAGCGGTCCGACCTCCTCCAGAACCTCGCGCTCCGTCCTGCCGGTGTACTTGAACTTGGTGCCCCAGGAGAAGAGCGAGCCGCCGCTCATGACGGGCGCGTCCGACGCTCGTGGCAGCCTGTGTAAGTGCGTGAATTCGGTCAAAATTACATAACGATCATTGAAAAATTGGTTGTTTTCGTCTCTTTTTACTCTATATACGCTTGCGGGGGGGAGATATTGATTAATCCGATCGAAACCTGTTTTTCCTGAAACTTTCGACGCGCGAGCGCGCAAAGTTTTCGAGTTATTGCCAAGAAAACTTTTGCAGCCCTAGCTATACTACTTTATACTTATAGGCCTCGCCCTCCTCCCGCCACTTCTCTAGCCCGAGAGGCTTTTAAAATACTTCATGCACCAATAACGATGTTATTATAAAGTTGAGCTATACACCAGCTCCATTCATCAACAAGTTATACATTTGACATGGGAATCGAGTAACAGCGACGAGCATTTATAAAATACGAACGTAATCACGGGCGGCTGTATACGAGGAAAGGTAAAAACAAGGTCAAAGGTATAGGGTCGAGAGAGAGAGAGAGAGGGTGAAGTTCGACGTGTGTAACAGCTCGCAGTGGCGCGGCGCGGGCTTAATGCCAGATCTAAATAGCAGCTGCAAGCTCGCTCCTACGTATAGGCGCGCGCCCGCGCGACAATTGATAAAGTTTCTCTCGGCAGTTACTTACTACTCGCCCAGGAGCCGCCGTCTTTGAGATTAAATATTTGTTAAATTTGTGGTTTCCGTACACGGGTATACAACCGAACTTTCTCCGAATTACGCTCCGCTCCGCGCAGCGCGATATTATAATTTACGACCGCGCCGCGAAATATTACTGCTATCGATCTCGGCCGATAAGAGCACGGCGAAACAAACAAAGTGTAATGATATAATAAACGTCGATCGAATAACGTACATCCTGTTTTACAACTGCCCGCATCCGGTGATCTGATTTTTTTTTTTTTTTTTTCATTAATCTTTTTTAGAAACTTCGCTAATTTTCTCTCGCTTTTTTTCACTCTCTCCGCAGAAACATCCAGCAGCAGCGTGTAAACGACTGATTGTTGTCGAACATTTGTACAGAACTCTCTGCATACGGCGTAGTTATACATACACACACAACAGAAGTTATTTGGTTTCAAATTACGAGAGTGAGAGAGCTTTGTTGTGTACCCGAATTACAATGGGCTTTTGTCGCTTTGTCGCCTTTCGCGCGCTGCGCGCGAGCTTCCGTCGGTATACATACATGCATGCATATAACAGAGAGAGAGAGGTGTACAGCACCATCGCATGCGAGCTTTTGTCACGCGGCACCGCAATTCGCCTGATTTTACTCTCTTTTAAATGCTACACAAATTAGAAATTATATACTCGCGCAGCACAGTCCTTTGAGCATTACGTTTCACGTATTTTTTATTTTGTAATTTTTGCCTCTTTTTTTTTGCTTTTTTCCTCTGAATTAAATATTTTCGCTCGTATAATCCGATGCTTTACGAATACACACTGGACTGTAGAGAGGGATGACGGGGTGAACTTTCATATTCCCGGATTCAATTTAACTCTCCACCCGACGTGTATAAATGTCGTGCCGTACGGCCAACTACATTTCGTATTTACGAATTCATCGTGTATGCAAGGAGATAGCCTCCGACAGGGTAAACGCACTCTATACATCTAACTCGCTCGTTACAAACTCGCGTCGCGTATTCGCATTAATACAAGCCTAAGCTTGAAACGCCTCAACCCCCAGCCCTCTCTCACTAGTTGAATATTATTTTTGTGGCGCGCGTATATGTATCGCGTGTACGTCGCGTGTCGTAAGAAGTATATAACGTTCTTTCCCACATTGCACAGCGGTACCGTACCGCAGTGCGCCAATTCGCGACGTTAATTAAGGCTGAAAGTAATTTGCGTTATAACGTCGTATAATACATACGAGCGCGTGCGCGTGGATCCGGACTAATTGCCAAGTCTCTCTCTCTCTCTCGCGCGCCCGCGCGCGGTATAATCATCATTATGTATTGTGTGTTATATACCATATAGACTATTTTTTTTTATACTTGAAACCCAAGGAATCGTGTGTATAAGCTCGTGCTTGGCAAACGCGGCCCCTGACGACATGCTCTCCGGTGTGTACAGAGCCGCCTCGCCGGTTGCGTGTATTACGTGTCGCGTTTATACAGCGAGCTTTTTTTTTACGACATCGTGTGTATACGTAGGCTCGCGCGACGCGCTTTTGACTGATCGATGATGGTTCGTTTGTTGGCGAGTAAAAAACAAAAAAAAAAATATAATAACGATACTCACGTGAAAAATAACATTTGCTCGATGGCGCATCTCCAGACGTGGCGACAATTCGAGCCCGTGGGACACTTGAATCCGACGGTGTGCTTTTTCTGCAAAAAAAACAGAGAGAAAAAAAGAAAATGAGTAGTCTCCTTCATATTTCCACGCCACGAGACGTGCACATAAATTCTCGTACAGCATCCTTTATACAGGCCAGATACTGTACCTCATAGATATATTATATATGTATCTCGTCGAATAAATCTCAAGTTCGCTCATTATCCGGGCTTTTCGCCGCGTAAGTAGCCGCGCGTAAATCTACTTTGTGTTGCGGGCAAAAATGCCCCGCTCAAAGCGTATATACTTAGCGCAGAGCCAGATGAGTCGAGCGGTAAAAACGAAGATAAAGAGAAAAAAATATTTTATATAAAAGTCGGAGTCGAGTGTTGCTCACCTTCGTTCGCATGTCCTGAAGTATAGTCAACGAAGCAGTAGCGGTAGAGAAGCAGCAGCATCGACAGCAACACCAGCAGCAACAAACGGGGTTACCCAGAGAGAGACAAAATAATAGTATTAGTCGGGGCTTGTCGGACTATATAATCCAATCTCTCCGCGAGACTGTGCGAGCTTCTATGCTGGTATTAGGGAGTGGTAGTGTCGACTATTATTTAATCGCTACTCGTTAATTGATTTTCTGGGATGAATACACAGAGGCGAGGGTGGTTTTGTACAATATACTTTATATCTTTTTTCTTTTGGGCTATTATAATATAAGCGATCAACTGTAAAAAAATACACAAGCTAATTTCTCGTATTATTCTCTAAGTAAATATATATATCAATCGTGTACTAAATGTGCAAGGATAACACACACACGCGAGTTTTTGTACTATTGTACATTTATAATGTATATTCCCCAGACTAGCCTAGTATGTGTGTAAGCCCGACCGACCGACGAAGCGTTGATTCGATTAAGACGCGCGTACGTACATACGTGTTTTGTGCGAGCGACTCGCGATGCAATTTATTAAGCCACGCCGCGGGGGCTCTAGGACTTGTAGTAACATATATTATGCACTCGCCGCCACACACATGTATATGCGGTGGCGCGATCGTGCGGCGGCATTAACCCTGTACTCGGGCCGCCGCCGTATTATAAAACATACGATATATATAATTATATATAGAATGCACAAAACGAGTTGCTCCGGTGCAAGTGCGCTCATACACGTATACGTATATATAGATAACAATATAACCGCTGCACGCGCGGGGGTGCACCACTACCACTACTGCGTTCACGACCGCAAGGTTAATGCCGAGGGACTCGCTTCGATTTTCCGCCGCTGCTGTCTGCAACAAACGTGTGCGTGGAGCTTCTTGNCCCCCCGCAGCGATGCACTGCACACGTGCATCGTTTATTCATATATACGCGAGCTGTTGCCCTTTTTATTTAGTTCTTTATTTATTCGTGTATTTTCTCCTATGCGTATATTTAACTTTTGCATCGTGCGAGTGGGTATAAACTATACATATACGAAATTGATTTACATTCATCTTCTGCACCACCACGCGTAAAAACAAAAATAAATATAGCTCGATTCGCGTGTGCATTATTCTACACTGAACGAAATCATTATTCCAGTACCGGAAAAGTCGACATCATGTGACATGAAAGCACAGTTTTCTTGTGACAAGAAATCGATCTTCTTGTGGCAAGAAAACTGACTCTTCTTGTCACAAGAAAACTAACTTTTCCTGTACCATGATAGCGACTTT
>CACVKI010145273.1:0-118790 GCA_902732785.1 Trichogramma evanescens | reverse complement strand
GCAATCAAATGCTTTAATGAACTACCTGTGAGACTCAAGAATGGAGATTGTGTACAACTGATGCTCAAATTTAAGTTAAAGGAAGAAATGCGCAAACTTGCATCTTGGTTGTGAGATTGAATTCTGTTTTGAGGTTACATATTATGGTTGCTTGTAATTTGATCTTGTATGTGCTTGAAAATTGTTTTTATATATTGTAATCCGGTCACATGTATCGTGATTTAACATACATATTATTAACGTGAATTCCTGATCTGTGATTGTTTTATAGTTGTAAGTGCCGTCCTGCGCACGGGCATATGCCCCCTGCAGGCCTTGTAAAAAGGAAGGTAATAATAATAATAATAATATCAAATCATAATCAACTAGATCATCGAAATTATAACTGTATTATTTAAAATTTTCAAGCTATATGCTCCCCACTGTTAACTTCGTTGTCGATGCTTTGCATACATCTATAATTAAGATGTGTTTTTAAAGCACCGATAGTATCGATCGAATGAGTGATGCTTAAAACAATAACTATTTGCGTTTTCATCACGGAGCATAAAAATTTGACACTCATCTAATATGTGACGATATGCGACGAAGATGGTAATGAGATCAATTAGAATCATGAGATTAATTTGAAAAATTGTCGACGCTCTTTATGAGTACGCGAATGAGCTTTATTATGATCCACGTGTCTATATTGCATATGGATACGTACGATCAACAGAGAGAGACCTGCGAGGTAAATATGCACGTTACGCGGCCTTTCACGGGGATATTTTTCAATATGTGTGCGTGTGTGCTGGCTTGCGTGTCAAAGCCTCTTGGTGCCAATAGAGCCAGGGAGGAGAAAAAAAAAGAAGTCGCATCCGAAGCTGCGAATATACCAGCCAGCCAGCAGCGCTGCAGCAGCCGGTATATATCCGCGCTCCTGTATGCGTGTTTGCGACTAAACCGGCGAGTCGCCGCTGTGTCTGTGCCGCGTGCCACCTATACGTCGCGCACAGCTGTGACGTCAGTCACGCGTTATATATCAGTCAATATAAATGTGTATATATGCTATACAATGTAGCCGGTATACAGCAGCTCGCGAAGCAATATATACGAGTATTCGTACATATGTGAGGATTGTTAGGCTTGTATGACGTCATATTTACACATTGAACCCACTCCGGTCAAAAGCCTCGATTCGCGATTTGCCGGTTATACACACGTGCGTTTGCTTTTAATTGCAGCTTTATTGATAATTACCTTCATTAATCTCTTGCAGATTTGTATCACGTTTTCTGCTGACGATTTTGCTCCGTCAATCTTAGCCGACCACATTCTCACAGAAAGAACTTATCATCAATGATTTCGTCTATAGGCTTTCGTTGAAAAAACAGCATCAAGACCTGTGCATGGAAATATCGAAATATGAGCAGTGCAGCGCGAAATGGAAAAAGCACATTAAAAAGCTCGCCTGCTCAAGTACGTATTCGCATATAATTCGTGAGAGAGCTCGATATGTATGCAGCTCTTGGAAAAAGTGGATAGCTATAGCTCGTCTGGACGCACATAGTTTGTTATTCGAGCAAACTAGAAAAACCCTATCGTAAATTGCTGGCTACTTCGGCAGTCACGCGAAAATAACGTAAATGGGTCCTGTCAATTTCCCGACGAAATTCCTGGGTATAGTTATTGTACTATTTTTTGTCGGTTACCCTCGTTCTCGCTTACGAACTCGGGGCTCCATGTGAGCGCAGAGAGCTGCGAGGCAGTAAGTGCAGTCACGCTATATACAAGGCACATGCGGCGGCGGCGGCTGCAAATATACACACGTATAACATAGGCGTTTGAGCGAACGAACAAGGAAAGAATACTAGTTGTTGCCCTCCGCATTGAACTACATGGGAGAGCCGCAGTGCTAGTCGATCTGCTAGCCACAGCTCACAGCCAGTACAAAGAACAAGTTTTCATTTCCGAGTTGGCGAACGCAAGCAGTAGCACTAGATGTACTAGCTCGACTTTACTCTTTCGTTTTCTCTCTCGCTCTCTCTTTCTATTTGCCTCCTATATGTATACACATAGCTGACCAAGAGATGCCTCTAACTTCTGCGAGTTGTCTGCGGCTACACGACGATTCAAACGCCATTTTGCAAGTAGCTTGCAGTTGTCTTTACTTGCGTACAGTTTGTTGTTGTTGTTGTTGTAGTTGTTGTTATTTTTGATTCCGTCATTGTTTCTGACATAGAGACGAAAGAGAAAAATTGGAACAAGCGGAGAAACGAGGAACCCGATAAGAGATTGCATACAACGACACTAACGACGTCACTGGTTGTGGTTCAAGAACGAAATACAGTTCTTCACGAAAAATCTTTACCACCACAACCACGATATTGTTCATGTTCTTTTACTTATTTTATTTCACTTTCCAATGTGGCTCTTGTGCAGAAACTTTATAAATCATTTTTAAGCGCTTAGTTTGAAGCTGCAGAATAAGGAACATACTTTTTCGATCGTAATATCTGTGTAAATATAATGTTATGTGACTGTTGAACTTGTTTTTCAATCGATTAAGTATGAAATATCCTGCGAATATCAATTCTTTATCGACACACTTCATAAAAGCTAAACATTATAATATAATAGTAAATTAGCAAATTAACGATATACAACCACTTTTACCATTTCTACGTTGTACTTGCATGTGAGAGCGTGTGCTCGTAGTGTGTGATAGAAACGATAATTAAACTTATAAACGTGCATAATTAATGCGCACCGGTGGCGTTAAGTATATATGTATATATTCAAACTTATTATTCCGCAATTTTTCCGTCTCTGCCGGCTCCCTGTGTACTTGGGGTTGAGCTTGCAGTCTGCAATATCCATGCGAACTGTGCGAATAATTCAAAACTACCTGCATAATATAACGCGTAGGCAACGAAAATGAAACAAACAAAAAAAAACAAAAAAAGGGAGAATGAAAAAAAGCAACGGCAGCGGCAAACCTTCGACCAGTAGGGAAAACTTGCAATGAAATAAAAACAAAAACAAAGTCCGAGCCAGTGTATAGGCAACTACACTCTTCTCGAGGCCCCCTCTCTTTTTCCACTCTCTCTCTCTTTCTCCTCTCGTACGTTGCAACGCATGCAGTACGGTGCAGTCGCAGCGAGCGCATGCAAGAGAGAAGGAAAAAAGCCTATCGCGAGAGGGTGATTGCAACACAGTGTGAGTGTGTGTATGTGTGTGCGCGCGCGCGTCTGGCTTTATACGCGCGGGCGACAGTCACGTCGTAAAAGTTCGGCTCGTTCGGCGACAGCAGCCCTCGAGTACTGTCTATATGCATACGCGTATATACGTATAACTTCGAAGAGCGCGAGATAAAGATAGCCTAGCTGCGCGTTATACGCATATACAGTTGGCTGATGAGCGTATATAAAAGAGAAAGGGGAAGAGCGAGAGAGTAAAGTTCGCGTTATTTTAAAGGGCTAGCTGGTATATATATACAAAAATTGCTCAGCAATGATATTGTCTACTCTCTTTGCAGTGCTCAGGTGTAGCTGATATTAGTAGTTGTTGCGCGCATACGAGTGGATGAAACATACGCGGCTGCTTTGGTATTAAATATAATTCGCGAGCGTGCTTATCGCTTATTCGAAAAAGTACACGCGCGCGTATTGCGCATACAAAGCAGCAGTAGAATCCCAAGTACATATACGTTCGCATATGAGTAAAGAGAAGAACAAAAATGAAGCAATGGAAACGAAGGGCAGAGTAGGAGAAAAGCTCGTTTCTCGAGTGCTTTTCCTCCGCTGCATATTACGCATGCCTAAAAAGCTCGCCCGTTCGCATGGCCCTCCCTTGCAGACGACCACCCACTCTTTCGCTCTATGTATACCTCCGACTTGTATTACTTGTCGCGCGGGTAAGAGAGGACAAAAATTATTCTAATTCAACGGGAAAATACTTATTATATACTCATGCTCTGCTGGCTGGATGCTGTTATGCGCGTGCACATATATATCGAGATATAAATTACTGCATTAATTCCGAACAGAGAAAACGAGTGCCGAGCTTACTCTCTTTCTCTGCTCCGACTACTTTGCTTGAGCACGAAGCCACCCGAGAAGTCTGATATATACGTATCTATGCATACATGGAGGGTACTTTCACTTAACGTTTTATAGTATTTTAGCGAAATAAAAAGTAAAACATGCGAACGAGTGAAGCGGCATATATTATTTAGTTAACGATTATTATAATTTAGCCCTCGCAGCTACTTGCAAGTTTACCTACCGTACAGTCACGAGCTCGAACTAGCGCGTTAGCTCAGCCTTGAGTTTTCCTTTTGTTTTATATACGACAAGGCAAAGAACCGTAGTCGAGGTTTTCCACACGGTTTAATGGAGTTTAAGGCATGTGCATACATTATATTAAATGTAATAAAAATGCTAATACACCAAGGCTCAAATGCATTTCACTATTCCGACACATCTTGTAATCTGGTTTTATGTATGCACATAGACGAGCCAACGTTCGTTACAAGCTTGACTCACGAATAAAAACCCTTAGTGATTTCTAAGAATTTTTAAACTAGATGAAATCAGCTTCTTATTTGAAAAAGTATGAGTATAAGGTATTGGTTTATTATAGTCAAATGAGTTACATGCCAATGGAAAAAGTATTTCTTCAAATTTCAAAGTAGGCACTAGTGCAAAAACGAAAGTGTTTGAAGAAATTAAACTCAGTTTACTTCAAACTCAGAATATCAAATTTTGACGTTTTGCTAATAAATAACTTCGGAAAGTTAATAGAATAATTTTTTTTCAATGCAAAAAACTTCTTCGAAAGAGTTAAACGGCATATATTCTGTGACATTTATTTTTTTTTTTTCATTGGCTGAAAAATTGTTTTTTAATCTTTTGAAAAAGTTTGTAGTTTGCAAAAAAAGGTCAATTGAGTCGAGGCAAATGAAAAAGTACAATTTGTTGATTATGAACGAGAAGGCATTCTTAATCGTGCATACCATGTCATTCGGCCTAACTATTGTGCCAGGTAACATTTCTTTCACAACCCTAGATTGGTCCAACGGACTTAATTTCGCCAAATTGTCTCATCTGTAGCCATTTCATAAGCGCAACGGACTGAATTTCATCACAGAATGTCAAGATTTTTTATCACTAAGACATAGAATATTTAAATCCATGGGGGTCTTTTTTGATATTAAACTACCAATGAAATTGCGTTACGAGTACTACCAAAAAGGGCTCACGTCACAGGGCCTGGAAGCGGACTAATTCTACGATGGGGTTCTTACTACACGTTGAGAAAGTTTTTGCTGCTTCTCGAGCATCAGCAAAAGCGCCATCAGCGATGCTGGAAGGCTTTTTGCACCCTCTATACGCATGGTGCCTGCACGTGAAATTATCTAATAAATCAGGAGGGACTATGCTAATCCGGTATTCTTCGCGTGGTCAAGAGAGTGAGAGATAGGAAAAGTTGAGTGGAGAAAAACTTTAGCCGGCGGCTTTATGGAAATTTATGTTAGGTCATGCTTTTTTGGCAAAAAAAACTTTATGCCAATTTAAAACTATTCTTTTCGAGAGCTGATATTATCATGTATTATTTAATAGACAGGTGATGATATCCATTATTGCTGTTATCAAGTGGCTCCTTACTAATGTGATTTGACGGAAAGTTCATAATTATAGATAGGCAAGCGTAATGCTCCATCGGAAAAGCTTATTTTTAACATAATTCGCATGCCCCCTTTTTGGGTCCCAGCACGAAATCGCTATTACTGTACATGCACAAACCATAGTTACATGATCAATCGAGTATTTGGTTTAATGTAAGGTATTATTCATGTTTTCCTCTGATGCGTGAATTATTACGTAAATAGATTCTGAATTATTATTACATTTAATTGGCGAAACGCGAGTTAAATGAATTATTCATGCTACTGCTGCTGGCGAATAAGCAATTTGTAGATAAATAGAAGATTATATTATTACGCGTTATGTTTGTGTATATGTGTGTGTGTGTGTGTGTGTGTGTACGTGCATGCGTATGTATGCTATAATAATGATAACAATAATTTATATTATTATTATCATTATTGTTATTAGCATTAAAGCACTCTAAAATAAATGTAATACCAATGTAACTAATCTTCTAATGATTCTATGTCGAGAAAGTATACAATATTAGCATCGATAGTAATCTTAATCCGATAGATATTAGAAAAAACAACAATTAATAAGAAATGAAAAAGAATAATGAAAGTGCACCTTTGTGTTTGGCAAATGATAGACATTTAAAAAATTTTCCAACAATAACTCGACCATGACATAGGACAGTCTAGGAAAAGAGAAGAAAAATTCAATCAACGATATAGCCGATATGCTCACACACAACACATACAACGTAGAAGTGTTGAAAATATCGCCTTTTAAACGAGTGACCATGCTTCTGCAGCCGTCCCTAATTAAATTTATTCGCAGTGCAACTTTTACGCTTAAAATAAAGGTTAAACGGTATATGTATTAGTGTATAGAGCATGCGCTTGAGTACATGCTCGCATTTATATACAGTATATGAGCACAAACAAGCGTGCAAGCATACACGTAGGTATATAATCATATTTTATTATATTAGAGGTGAAATTTTCGGACGAAATACTGTTTCTGGCCCATCGATAACCGAAAACGATAACAAGAATGCAGACTGATGTAGCGCGCTCGGACGCTACTCTGCGCGCTACGTGTCTGGATCACTATGGAATAGGACTATATTGTAGTAGGTAGCGCATATACACGTATTGCATGGACTGCAGTTGGCCAAATGTATGTTTCAATGCAGGAGGACGTGCTTTTTCACCTTTTTCGATACGGCACGAGCTGCTACGCGCACCGCAGACGTACACGAAGTAGTGTATAGCGCGTCGAGCGGCCGGGAGCAAGCCTGACAGAATATCCCGTCGATAATTGATAAACGATGATCGAAGAGAGCTTGGCGCTCCCGTATACGGCCAAGTGCGCGGCGCATCGCGTCGAGGCGAGATTTTCTCTACTATCCTACGTGCGCCTCGTCCCTCGCTCGCTCTCTTCTTCCTAATAAAATACGTACACGTACCCCGTGTAACTGGCGAACATAGCTTGTAGCAAAGTCAAAATTCACTCGGGAAAATCGCGAATAGTGTTGGTTAATATGTCCAGTTACAAATTGATTGAGACTTCAGTTAAATATTAATAATAGTAGCTAGTAGTAAAGGTCGACGTCCGTCAGACCGCAGTTAGTTGCATAAATTAACCACGTGCATTATGTATCAAAGAATAAAGTATAACAATATTCATTATCGTCGCCGTCATCATCATCATCATCATCATCATCATTATTATCATCATCGTCGTCATCATCTGAAATGGTATTTGAGGACAAATAATAATATGGGCTTCTATATATTGACTTTTACTCAGCGTAATTAACGATAATGCTAAAACATCATGCATAAAGATCATTGGAAATATTTCAATGATTGACACATTGTGTGTTGGGCGTATATATATGCGTGCGTGTGAGCTATCGCATATCGTACGCCGCACTGCCTCAAGCCCGCACTGTGGATGATTTTCCCTCATGCGTTTTCATTACTTTTGACATCGAACATTCGGATGTACACGCGTGTACGCCGATGTACGTGTGCGAGGCTGGTGTGCGCGCAGGTATGTATACATCAACAATAAACTATATCACGCCCAGATAATCATCGTCGTTTGGAGAGGACAAACAACAGCTACTTATCGAGATTGGCTGCTGCTGCTGCTGCTGTTGCCGTTGCTCCAGAACGCAGTGCAGTGATATATACGTTCGTAGGACCGACAGCAGTCATTCGCTATTATGCGTATATATAGACGCGCGCAGATTTCTATGTAGACGCGCGTGTGCGTCTCTTTCTCTCTCTCTCTCTCTATAGCAGGTATATATTGCAATAATCACGGTAACATATGCAATTAATTATTACAACGCAATCAAGTCCCGTGGACACGCGTTTCATTTTGTGTAGCTACATGCGTATACACGCATACACGCGTGTGTGGATGCAGAAGCTTGTATAGTGCGCGTCCCGGAAACACGCTTGACGCTCGGCTCGATCCTCTCTGTGTGTATGTGTATGTGTATGTGTGTGTGTGTACAGAGTAGCCTAGGCTCCCAATCAACTTACATATTTTTCCCCGCGTTCAAAATCATCGAGTCGAAAAACCAATCCGGCCGCAGAGCAACAGCCAACAAAAAAACACGCTCTCGTACCGCCACCGACAGCTAGCGTGTACAAGTGCGTGTGCGTATGTGTAGGCGCGTGCAAGTGCATGTCATGCCTGTGTGCGTGGAGCGCCCAGTGCAATATGCACGCGCAAAGTCCGTAAAAAAACTCCAAATTCAAGATTTCTATGCCCTCCCTCGCAACGAGCGCAGAATATACATAGAGAGCCCCTTTAATTTACAAAACTCTATAAAAAACAATTATACGCCTGCGGGCGCGTTACAAAGTGTGAGCGATAGTATAACAGCAGCAGCAGCAAAGTCCGTGAAATAGCGGAAAAAAGTTTTCGAGCAAGCAAAACAAAAGCAGAGGCAAAACATAGTACGCGCGAGGCCAAATGCGTTTCCCCTGCGGCATGTTTCTCTCTCTCTCTCTCTCTCGCTCACTCGCTCTACGCTCACGGTTATAACAAACCCGGGGCTGCTAATGAAAAATCAGCCGTGACTGCTGCTGCTGCTCCTGCTGCAATGCCAGACGTGGCTAAAAGAATCCCAGACTGCAACAAGCCGAAAGGGAGGAGAAAGAGCGAATGCAAATACTCCTCGATGCAGTCACAAAAAGCAGATATATTTATATTCGCAGACAGGAGTCTGTGGAGGCATAAATAGCAGCGAGATTTTCGCTCGCTCTCCCTTTGCAATAGCTAGAGAAACGAAATATATCGTCGAGTTTTGCAAATTATCATAGCATCTGAAATTAAAGGGGCTCGCATTCTCCCTCCGCGAACGCGGTGCAACGAAATTTCGCGAGAGGAAAATAATTTCACCGGTGTAGCGGCGGCAGCAGCAGCAGCAGCGGCATAGAGGCCTCTTGTATATAAAGTGAGACAGAGATAGCAGACACATGTATGCATAAGGGGAAGGCAGCACACTCATGGATTTTTCGCAGGGGCTCACGAACGCAGCTGGCACCGCCACCGTCGGCACATTTTTCTTGCTACGTAAAACTGGAGATAGAGTAGCGTCTGCGCGGCCACGCCCAGATAGTCCGAGCCCATGGCAGCGGCGGCACTCCTCCTCCTCTCAGCTTTTTCTCCTCTCTCTTTCCCGGGGTATACTCGTTCTGTGTGTGTGTGTGTGTGTGTGCGTGCGTGCCTACATCAGCGGCTACTACTAGTATGACTGCCACTACTACTGCTAGCCTCCCTCGCAGTGGCGGGCAGCAGCAACGTTTCGACTTTTTCCTCTGTTCAACGCCCTGTCTAGCCTCTTTCTCCCTCGTTCTCTCTGGCTCTCTTTGCATCCCCAGGAGTGTAATATAAAGGACCCCACGAGGAAAAACGAGAGATGCTTCTACTGCTACTGCTGCTACGGCCCTTGACGACGACGATGCTTATGAGTACTTTGGCTCCACACGCCGCCGCCGTTGCTGCTGCTGCTGCTGCAAACTCATTCTTTTTTTTCTCCTTTTATTTTATCCTATACGCGCTCATGCGCCGGCTGCGCTTGCTTTTTATTTGGTCTGTATTTTTAACTTCGTTGTTTTTCTTGTCGCGAATGTATACACTCCCCCGCGCGCGCGCGCGAGGAGGCTTTGTTTTTTCGTTAATTTGCCCGATGCAGCAACAGCAGCAGTGGCAACGGCCTTCCCTTACACTCATCTACGCGTGTACGAGTACACGATGCAGCCGGTAATACCTACACACAAGCGCGTTGCACGAATTTCGCTTTGTTACGTAATGAGTTAATTAGGATTTTTGCGTTAAAGTGTAAAAAAAAGAAGAAGAGAGGCGCGCGAGGAAAGGTTTGGAGCTGTTTTCAATACCCATGCACAACACGCTATGCAACGTAGCGTTGTAATTAAGGTTTTTGCTTTCAAGCTAAAAAATGAAAAAGCTGCAACAAATAAGCTAGATCTCCTAATTCAGCGTCTGCTTATAGTTACTAATTTTACGAGTGTGCGTTTCGATTGCACATGGGTAAGATTGTGCGTATGCGCGAGCACCGATACACACATACACATACATTCTGGCATCGATTTTATGCTGTTACTTTCTGTGCCAATTATGACGTTTTTGCTGCGCCGAGCGGAGGTAGCTGTCGCTACTCGATCGCAATACGCGCGCTCGCCGCTTTCTCTCTCGTAAATATTATTCATGTTTAATTTCACAATAAATTCACTTTTCATTCGATCTATAATTTACTTTCCGATATTAAGCATATCCGGAAACAGCTGGCACGTGTACCTACTGTATCGAGCATTCGCATTCGATTCTCGTGACTCGTTTTCTTTCTCTCCCTATCTTTCTCTTATACGCATGATTCCTTATCGAATGTAGATTTTGATTTTACGTGAGTGGCTTAAATAATACATGATAAATGTGATGTTTAATTCTTTTTGGCTCAATAAATTAAGCCATTAGTATTATGGAAATAAATAACCACATTATTTTTAATTACATTTCGATCAATCTCTAAACAATTTATACGACTTCCAAACAGAGCTCATCGTGCTAGTTAAAATATAATCTGTGGCTAGATTTTCAACAAGCTTAGAAATCAATTTTCTTTCAAGGGCATAAGGAAGATTAAAAAAACCACTTTTTATCTTATATATCGTTGAGGATAAAAGAAGAACGTTATCCCCGTGAGACAATTGATAATTCCGAGCATCGAACGGAGGAATTTAATCGAGAAGATTAAGAAAGCTCTAAAGCTTCCATTGACGCTCGGGTAAACGAACGCTAAGTAAAGATCCGTAATTTAATTCAATATTTGTTTTCTCAAGCTCGTCTAGTAGACTTTGTGGAATTAATTGATCGTTAAACGACTTATCAGTCTCAAAATCATCTTGAAACAACATGACTCGAGCTGTTATTTATGCTTTTCAATAGATCTTTATGTATACAGAACGAGCAAGCGCACACGTACACGTGAAACTAAACAGGAAGCACATTTTGTATTCCAAGCCCTGAAGCATTTGCCATAATACAATTTGCATCAAATAACTATAATCAATGATTAATAGTGATTGAGTAAGTTCGGTATTTTGCCAAGTAACTGTAAACTATACTCCTGGGGCAATGATGATTCGTACGTATGCAGAGATGCATGTGTATATAAATATATGCCTCCACATGGGCAGATACAGCTTCGTGTACGTGTATTCGTGATCATGTGTGTGTGTGTGTGTCTGTGTGTGTGATCAAAACAGCCTGGGCCTCATCAATCATTCATCGAGCGTTGAAATGGCGGCACTCCTGCATAACTTACGTGGCTATCAGCAGAACAATAGCAGGTGGTCGACTCTTCAAACATTAACGAGAGCTTCTGTCCAATGTCATTCATTCGGGTTCGTAGCTTTTTTTATCGCACCGCGAGCGGTGTCACTGGAGCTTTTTTTCAGTAGTACGAGGCTTTTAGGTCCGACGCGCGCACGCGCCGCGTGACCAATAACGTTCAATGTCGCGTTACTGTGCGCGTGCATCGTATCGCTACTTTCGCGGGATTGTGCCTTTAACTAATCGACGTCTTTTACTGGAACGCGGAAGCTCCGGGAATTGGATTGGAGACGTTTTTTTGTCCACGTCGCCTACTAAATCTCCCTTGAATCTTGTTGCCTCGCTCGACGATTGCGTGCGCATTTTCATTTGCATATGTATGTTCTAGTCATTATATTAATGGAGTGAAAACTACTAGTGAGAGTGTGTACGTGGTGCACTCGCATACACACACATACACACAAACAAGCACACACGCACCAATGCCAGTAGGTGTATAGTCGAGAAGTACATTTTAATTAAGTTTATTAGCGACGAAGGTATAACGAGATTCCATCGAGAGGGAAGAGGCAGAACACTAGGAAGGGGAATCGGAGGGAGCGGAGGGAAGCACGAGTGCGCCGCGCGATCAGTCGCATAATATGCGTACATATTATGTGTATACGTTCATATGTGCGCGTCGCGAGCACAAATGAAAGCTCCCACTAGCCTCCTCTCTCACTCCTCTCTCGCGAGAAAAGTCAAGAGAAAGCTGCAGTATGTGTGCGAGTCGTGCCAGGCGAGCGAATCGCGCCTGCAGTTACACGCATACACACATACAAAATCAAAATTTGCATTTGTAATTCGTACGTATATAGCTTGGGCTGCTGCAGGCGTGCGTAAGCTCACGCATGTATGCAATTTCGCTCTATGAGAAATGAAAGATCAAAGCTTCGGCGGCCATTCGTTATAATATATGATGCTGCTGCTGCTGCAGCAGTCGAGCTAGCTGGCGGTGCCGCACCCGCCGCTCGGCGAATTCGTCAGTTAAAATCTCAGGAACGTTCTCTGATGAGTATTATACTGAGAGCCGGGCCGCGTGAACGTGCTGTGTGCAGCGCGGCGCACAGTGTGCAAATACACGTAGCGCACCGCGCGCGATACATATGATAATATTACTACACGGAGGCCATGGCAGAGCAGTTGCGCGATGTTCGCTCGTTTGTAAGGATTTACCGTTAATGAAGGAATTTCGTGGTACTTTGAATTCACTGCTCGCGAGTGCTCCTCTTTCCCTACCAAGCGCGATATCTGGCCGATTGCATAGCTTCGGAAATTTATATGCATAATTTGCCAGAGCATTGAATACTTTGAGCGTCCTGCGCCCTGGCCACGTTTGATATTCCAGACTTCCGCGCTTTCCAACGACTTTGTACGGCGAGCCTAGTATCCGCGCAGCCCTTTGCTGCACTATTGACAGACCATAGCTCTTCTCCCCAAAGCCGAGCTTGGCTGTTTTTTGGCGTATCGAGAATTTTCGGCGATTCGACGCCACTGCTACGAGCGTAAGACTAGGGCCCTGGAACGCCTTGCTTCGCTCCTATTATACGCGCTCGAGCATTTTTATCCGAATTTTTCCAGCGTGGCTCTTTGCGTCGTCTCCCTCTGTCGACACCGCCGCTAAGAGTCACAAGTAGCAGTTGTTTCGGGCACGAAAAAGAGTGGTGGGGATGGCAGCGCCGCGCCGCCGGTTGTCCCTCTTGAGAGTCGACGCGCACCAGATCGAGTCTAGTGGGAGGTCAACCACCCTCGCCTACCCCTTGCAAAAAAACACACCGAACATGGCGCGCAGGAGGGGAGTCGGCGAGCAGACCAAGTCAGGGAGGCAGGGAAAGGATGCTGGATAAAAAAGGGGGATTTAGGAGCGCTGCGTGGGGAAGGCAAAAAAAAACATGGCGATCGAGGGAAAGAAGCTGATCACAGCGAAAGTCAATCGTGCGTCTCTTAATAGAAAAGTGGGGTCGATTTATGGGTTATAGGCAAACTCAACTTTTTTTCTCTTTCTCTCTCGCTTACACTCACACAGATATTGGCAAACACCAAACACACGCACGCACCCATACACTATATGGTTGTACTGTCGATATACGCCAACACATATGCGAGCGCGCATGCACTATCGTCTGTAGAATATCACTTGACTTTCGCTTCTCATCGCTTGTAGCTGTGTATACAAATGCATGGCTCTTAGAGCTTTGGTCTCGTTTTGCCGGCATCTTTTTTCTTATCGATTTCTTCTATTTGCGCCACTCTTGAAATCTGTCTTTATTTCACAGAAGCCGATAATTTATTTTGCAAAGCAGATAGCAATTATTCATGCTCCGTTCTTCGATCGTATTTTTCTTCGAAGAAATCTCCACATTCATGATTCATCGACTCACGAGTGTAAGGCCTCATTGTGAATTTTTCATGAGGGATGATTTGTCGAAGATTTGAAAAGGGCTTGAAAGCATAAACGTTTCAAGCGCATACACTCGTCGTTCTCGAGATTTTCTCTCGCTGGCAAACCTCTCGAATGTTGTTTTCTATTTAATGACTAAGCCGAGAAAACGTGAGAGATAGAGACGAGTCGCCACTCCTCGCTTTTATCTCTCAACCTGGCTAGGCAGAGAAGAGCAAGAGACTAAAAGTTTAGGATTCATTTTCATACTAAAACAACCTTATACATAGTCGCGTGTACACTTGGCTCGCGTAAAAGTTATATGAGGGTTGCAGCAGCAACATCACTGAGTTAAATGAGAATTTTATCGGACAAACTTTTCCTGCGCAACGATTTATGTATGCATTCATAGAAAATTTATACTATATAAAATTATCGTCTCGTCATAAATAGATTGAAAAATGGAAACTCGGTAAGCTCATAACTGCTATAAAAGAATTAAAACAAAACTCATAGTTTACATTAGGAGGTTCTAGAATTTTTTGATAACACGAAACTTATTCGTCAATACGAGAAAAGTCTTATACATAACGCGTCCATAATTAAAAGTTCTCCTAAACAAACATGTCTTCGTCAAAGTATAATATCATTATAATAAAACTAGGAGGCGTTTAAAAAAGCGAGAAAAAGATTAAATTTAGCTCATTACATTTACTTACTAGGTCCTCATCATCGATTAATATATTGAAAGATACATTCCAATGCCGAGTTTTACTGTATCCATCGCGATGTAATCAATAGCCGATTTAAAAATTTCCGCTCGGACATCCGAAAAAAAGAAGACGCCTCTCAATCTGAGATTAATTAATGCTACCTGCAGCGACACATGCACACACGTGTACATGTATAATACTAACCTCCACCCTCGTAAATTGAATTGTCTCCGTCCCTCCCTTGCGCGCGAGGCGGTCTTGATATGTAGCATACACAAAATCGCGCTGGTGATCGACTTCTGCCACGCGTGTGCATCGATGAGGATGAAAAACAACGTATGTATGGATTATTCTCGACTTGTTTTCAGCTGTTACTTCGTAGTTGGTTTTTTTTTCAAGAATAAGAGGACTAGCGAATAGTGTAATAAGAGATTAATCCGATCAGGTTCCTATTTATCTCAAATAATTTTCATTCCAATATCATGGGCCAATTTTTTATTTTGGTGTTAATTATGCTTAAGTTTTTCAGATAAAATTATTTTTAAGATTCAATTTGTTATTATTATAAAAATATTTAATACTCTTACATATTTCTTACAGGAACGTGAGTCTATTATACAGGGTAATTCAAAAGTATGTAACTCCTGGAAATCTTGCTTAGAAAGAATAATAATAGAATCAAAAACTTTATAACTAACGTATATTTTTATGAGGATTCCAATGGTTATCTTTAGTTTGATTGTACATAACCTTAAAACTACAGTGAAGTAGACTGTTCAAAAAAGAATTTCCATTTTCTATCGTAAATCATAAAAAAAACGGAAGATTTTACGTTTGAATATGCTTTCTTCGGGCTTTAAGCGTTTCACTTTACATGTTTTGCATCTTGTTTATCAGACAAGAAAGGCAATCGCGATGTCGTTGCACAGGCACTAAAACATTCCCCTAATAAAAGTTGAATAAAGCAGTATTACATCTCACCATAATTTCACTGAACCCATGTTCTCATATTAGGGATCAGTTTTACAATCCACCTTCCTTGACTTTACACTATCCTGTTATGGATTTATAGTCAACGAACTCGTTCCTTCACTTGTAACTTATCACAAAAAAATAGATTTCAATATACATTTGAGTAAATATTACAACGAGTGAGGACACACAATTATTTCAACTATCCAAGTCATTACCACCTCCCCGTTCCTCTATTCTCAGAACTCAGGCTCTTATGATAGGCTTTTCCAATAAAAGGTAGAGGCGTACATCCTAGTATTAGTATACATCACATCACCTGGCTACAACCCCTCACACGAGAAAACTTCGATTAGTAAATTAGTATATTATTTTATATTATTTTAAGATTTCTTAAAAATGACTAAAATAGGTTAAACAATACGGTTATGGCCTAGAAAATTTTTGGTTTTGCATAAATTCGTGTTTTTTCGGTAACATATACAAAGAAAAGAATGTTGAAGCCATCCCAAAATAAAAATATCAATCCTATTTTCTGAAACTTTATTGAATATTTCTATAGAAAGTGAGTTTTAATGCACCTTAAATTAACACAAAACCCTTTTAGAGAAGTTTCAGAAAACAGGAAAATTTTTTTTTGATACTGACTTCGTCGTTGTAATATAGAAATACGGTGAGGTCCATTTGAAAGACTAGTGATATGAGGCGCGCTCACGCGCGCCACCTAATCAAGTGAAATTGAAATAACCAATGACAAGTTTTCCCACTAAAAAAATTATATGAACGACCGACGCGAGATTCCGACCAATCATGAAGCGAGGCGCAGATACTCCTCGACCAATGAGGTGACGAATAAAACGACTTCACATGATTTTTTTAAGGAAGGAACTTTGCTCAAACACATTTGTTGAAATTCAGTAGAACTGTACGATAAATATATGGAATAGTTATAATGCAAGCTTTTGCAAGCACATTGAGAAAAGCTTTTGATATTTAGACTTTTTCTCTGCATTTGCACGACGGGTGATATCGACTGTTCAACAACTACCTCGCGATTTATTTTACGCCCTCTTTTTCTTTTACATTTTGCACAGGGGTTTGAACTATGTGTTCGCGAACAACTAGGTTTAGAAGAAGTAATTAAAAAAGCGCATGTTCTATACGCAAGCGCAAAAGTTTAAATCTTCTTCGTTTTCTGTTTTCCTTTCCTTTATATTTGAGAGAGAGAGAAAGCATACGATCATGCTTGCTTTACTTTTTGGACAAACTTTACCCTCACGCGCGTCCATTATGATGCCTTGTTTTTTTTACAAACACACTCAAATGCACATGCGTGCGTGTAGAACTCGTTGGTGCGGCCAACGCACTTTTGTTATTTTTGCTTGGTTTTATAATAGAAAATTTTAATTTTACATATTTCTAAACAATTACTACTCTGATAATAAATCATTATTTTCATCGCATAATATGTTTAAGTGTAAAATGCTCTGTAGTTATAAAAATCGTATTGATTTAACTTTTCTGTGACTCTAAATCTGGTTCGTTAATGATTTTGATAATGCTGTATTTACTTACAACGATGTACGAATAAAGCCTTAGATTTGTTTAGTTCATGTGAGCTCACTTAACAAAAATGAAAGGTTAACAACATTGCTCTCGTCGTCTTTCTCTTTCTAGACTAGAGCATCGATAGATCAGCCCGTTTGTCTGGCGCATGTCGTATACGGTCTGATAGCGTTAGCGAGTTTGCAAGTTCAAAATCAACATTAAAGTCGCGCGCGGAATGAGATGCAGGCAGGCTCACGTAGCATACATTATAACGTCCGAGGAACAATGCAAGCTGTCAGTCATTATATTTTTGGGCTCGCTTCGGTACTTGTTTCGGCTCGTTCGTCGATTATGACGGCGACGACAACGCCGACTACGATGATTGTGTGCCAGAATCAATAATGAATAATAATTCGACTAATGTATACACATGCATCACGCGCGTGGAGCTGAAAAAGTCTCTGCGAATACTTTGTAAAATTGGACGTATACAATGGCTGCTGTTACGTCGAGATAGCGTTGCACGTACGTACGCGTATGTCTATGCTGTCTGAGCGCGTGCACTATGCCGTGGATATGCGGGCTCATTAAACAAGAATAAATAGTTGTTTTACACAGACTGGCGTACACGCGGACTGCGTGTAACATTTTAGGGGCGTTAATAACGGCATTATAGCGAATCAAAAAGCGTACTGTTACTAACGTGAGCTGCAGCGCATTGCCTTCTATAGCACATATGTATACGACTAAAGGGCTGTTCTTTTCATTCCGTGATCGGTTGCCAAATACCGAACCGCGGGCGCATGTACACACAACACACACCTACACTCGATTCTTCTCGATTCGCAATTCCCTTTTACCGAACAAAATCAGCATCGCACATTTTGGAGAGCAGCTGCAGTTGCGCATTGGAGTGAGTTTGGCAGAGAGAAAACCTAGCAAATGATCGTATTTGTGCGGGAATTCAAAACTTTGAAATACCTAGAAAGTGTTTATAATGAATGTAGTGACCAAAAAAACTCTCCTTAGAGCCACTAGTCTACTTTTATGAAGCGAAAAAGGATAAAATTTATATAATTTTTCTCTCCAAACCTATTCCATATTTCTAGATGAATCTTTTACTACCGTTAATTTGTCTTTTAACTGTATAAAATGAGTTCTTCTTATACTTTTTACAAAATGATTTTAATTCTTAACGGACTAATCAAAAGAGGAAAGAAAAGAATTTTCCAGACACAATCTACAGTCAATCTTTAGAATGGCAAGGGTGAAATTAAAAGGCCAAACGGCATATCAAAAGTTCCCTTTTTTCATCAACTATCCTCCTACATAATTTTTATTTTTTTATTTTTTATCTAATTGAGGCAATCTCATGCGTGAAGAATATTTATAAGGAAATAGAAAAAAGATTATAAAAATCGATTCAGCATGTTACATCGTGATGTTACAGTCGGCCGTGAAAAGTGATAAAGAATAACTCAGTTTTGATTTGGATTTTTGGCTTCCTTATAATTAGAATTTTTCAACCAAATTTAAGAAAATTATTTTCAAAGGCAGATTTTTCGAAAATTCAATAGAAAACTAGTGCTTCAACCGACTTGAAGTGTATACAGGCTTGTATTTATAGCCTACCCGTACGTAAGAGCCAGATTCATTCTCCCACTCTGCCTCGTATCCATACAGACATACTTGCGAGTATACACTATTCTAGTTCCTACAAAGGCGGAGGGGCGAGGAAACTAGCTTCATTAAACTCTAGAACGTGATTCGCAGCTCCGAGGGTATATTTATTAGTCTGAGCTTGCGAGCTTGCAGCCTCATGCTATTCGTGTGGGGGTGAATATATGTGCTTTTCTGACGTCTCGAGATTCGGAAGCCACAAAATACAAAAGCTCCACGGAAACAATTTCCTGCAGCAGATCTCGCATTCGCGAATGGAGAACGCGAGAGCAGTGGCTGCTACTGCTGCTTTTCGCCATTGTTTGGATAGCATATACGCCGCTGCTGCTGGTGCTACTGCTGCTGCTGCTTGTTCTGGGATATTAATATCTCGAGAGCATAATATTGTTTTAGAGCTTGCGAGCAGAGTATGGCAGTTGCTGGTTGTAGGAAAACGAGTGGTAGTGAGAGAGACAGAGAGAGAGAGAGACAGAGAGAGAGAGAGAGAGAGAGAGAGAGAGACTAGGAAATGGAAAATGGACTTTAACAGAGGACGAGTTAACGAGTTTCTTTGAGGATGCCATGTGTTTTCTCAACGTTCGGTACACCTCCAGTACACGCGATGAAATTAATCTCTCGGATGTCATTTTGTCTCTCAATGCCTGTACTAATGTACTATAGCAGCTAGAAGTAACTGCCTCATCTTTATATATACTATATACCAAACCAATGGCAGAGATTGGCTAATTTTCCATTTACCCCTCTCATATACGTCAAATGCAAAAATTATTCGTGCATATTTCGTTAATATTTCTGGTTAATTAATATTGCTTTCTTTGAATTTTTCATCTTACTTTATAACGATAAACAATGGAATTGTATGTGCAGTTTCTAAACATGACGATGTTTTCTTACAATTTCGAATGAACTGTGAAACGATAAAAAACAACTTAGTATCATATTTTGCAACAAACAGAGAATTATAAAAGTTGGTGTGTGCAAGCTAGTTTATTACTTGCATTCGCAGGACACTCATGACGACTACACCGCGCATTCTTCACTCGACATAACGCAACCGACAAGATTATATATGCCTCGTGCAATATTCTCACGCAATGCAGTTTTCTGTCTCATATCTGACAAGATGAATTTATTTATTTATTTATTTATCAATGTTATTATTATAATAATTTATTTTTTTTTTAACAAAATACATTTAATTTTTTTTGGCAAGCACAGAGCTAGATTTGATATCATTTGTAACAAAAAGCAACACGTAGCCGCAGGATTTTCGTTTTTATCATTGCTTTGTGTACATTTTCACGCACAGGCCAACTATTATCATGCATCGTTCTATAACAACTTTTTGCGCGCGGCCTCATCCCCCTCACACACACACCCTATGAATTGAAAATTCGTTCACGTGATGTCATTTGGAATTTTACGTGTACATAAAAGATATTTTTAAAGCGTATTGCCTAGCTCAATCACGTTACATTCATTTCTATACTTCTTAATCGCTCGAAGATCAAAAAGGAATGTAAAAAAATTGCATGCAACGGTGGAGCGCGCGTGCGACCAATCACAAAAACTCATAGGCGCGTTTCGTTACGCTGCAAAAATACAGCTGCATTCACAAAGCACGGTTAAAAACACAAGCGCCGTAGTAACAAGTTTTTAAAATATTTCGCTGCATTTTAGCACTAATCGATGAAAGCCTCTCGTTAAAATCGTCTTATAATTCTCTCGCTCTTTTCTATACTCGGGCTTTTCCGATTCTAATTGTGCACGCGATATGTGAAAATGACGCAGCAGTAGCAGCAGTGCAGGCGGAATTAATGCAACACCGACGCCACCGTCACTAGCGCCACTGCGTAGACTGACATCGTGCATTAAAGTGCATATCATAGGAATATAAGCGACCTTAATCACCAGCGAGCTCGGGCCAGCCTAGGCGCGCATCGGATATGCATTATATAGACGGGTACTGCTGAAAAATCCTCCTTCATTTTCTCTCTAAATATAATACGTAGATAGCCGAACGCAAGCTCATTGCCGGGATTTCGATGCAGATCGCGTCACGCAGCAGCAGCAGCAGAAGCGGCATACGGCTATGTAGCTGGTGAGCTGGCGCTCGGAGCAGCGGTGGCTGCTGCGCAGCGACGTCGGTGCAGCTAAATTCCCGGCGGCGTTTTAACGAATATTGAACGTAAAAAAGAGATCCATGAGTGAATCATTATGCAGAATAAAAAGAAAATACAGAGGCAGCGCTCGGCTGCAGGCTTTCTCTCTTTCTCTCTCATTCTGACGGTGCGCGTAGCAACTAAAAGCAGCGAGACAGAGTGAGAGAGAAAGAGTACAACGATTCGCTTGCACGGGTGCTTTAGCCAAAAAAGTGCAAGAAGAAAATATCTCGTCGTATAAAAAAGAGGAGAGAACGTTATGGGGATGGCTGCTGCTACTGCTACCGAGTGCAAGCGGCCACTACTCCTTTCTCTCTCTCGCTCTCTCTCTCTCTCTCTTGCTGCACACGCACGCGCACTAAAAATCGAACAAAAAAACGTCGACGGCTGGCGCAGTAGCAGCAGCAGCAGCAGCCGGAGTAGGAAAGAGAGAGAGAAAATGTGCAAAAAACAACGAAACTAAAGCGCATGCAAGAGAGAGAACGAAAGAGAGAAAGAGAGAGGGCGCCGCTCGAGCCGGCAAAAAGACAAGCTCATTTTCGGATCGATCTCGACTGCTGCTGGTACTGCAACGCACTCCTCGCTCTCTTTCGCTCGCATACGTATCCCGACCGTTTGCGATTAGAGTGAAGAGAAAGAGAGAGAGAAAGAGACTACGCGCTAGAGCTCGTTGAGAAAGCGTAGAAAAAAAGCAAGTTCAACCAGATAAATGAGCGAGAAAGGAAAGGGTAGAGAAAAAAGAAAAAGGTAGAGAGAAAGAGAGAGAGAGAGAGAGAAAGGAAGAAGGGAACGGTATAATGATCCCATGGCATCAGAAGTAGCAGTAAAGGCCAGAAGGGAGGCTACGCATACTGCACAGTTATGTGCGTATACGCGCGATTCAGTGCGCGTGTGCAAGAGTCAGGAGTGAAATATCAAACTCTTTCTCTTATGTAGAATGCATGCCTCCTAGTTGCGCACGGGCAGTAGTTTAGCCAGCTACATACACGCAGGCATATCTTCGACCTACACGCCAGCATTTCTAGTCTCTCTCTCTCTCTCTCTCTCGCACGTATACGTCGCTGAAGTACGCGAGTCCAAATGAGAGAGAAAGCGAAAAAAGAGAGCAAGAGGACAAGTAGTACCTCAGGGCAACGGTTATCAAAATTGCGTGTGCCATTATAATTTTAAAGCCGGTTTTCCTCGGACTCTGCACCCTTATACGCACGCACACGAGCGAGCGGCCAAGCGAACCTACGAGAGGGCATCAGAGAGAAAGAGAGAAGAGAACCGAATATAGGGGCAAAAAGAGAAAGATAGAGAAGGGGTTATACGTACGTACACAACGAACGAGAGAGTCAGCGAGCGAGCCAGCGAACGAACGAACGCACGCGAATGCTTGGGAAAGCGAAAGAGAGTACGGCGGCGGCGGAGGCAGCGCAGCAACAGCAGCAGCATGGCTAGGGTGGGTCATTTATTTCCCTCCCCCTTGCAGCCTCCTTCCTCCTCCCTGCTGCCACCGCTGCTGCTCTGCAGGACGCGCGCGCGCGCGGCATAATTTATCGCGAGGATTCTCGCGAAAGCACGCAGCAGCGGCAACAGCCGTGCACGCAGCAAAACCAGTATAGAGAGCGGCGAACGGCTTGTGAAAAAGAATGGAGAAACCCCCGAGAGTTATATATATATACAGATATATACGTTTGCCTGGCTCGAGCTCTCGCTTATTATACGTTCACGTGTATATCTATATACGGTGCAGCAGCAGCAGCAGCTACGTAGGGAGCTGTATAGCCGCGAGATAGACGGCTGCGCGCGGACCAAGAGGCTAATACGTCTGAGAGCGAGAGAATGAGAGAAAGAGACCATTACTATGAGGGAGAAATTTTCGCAGCTCCAAATGGAAAATTAACTTCGCCGAGAAATTACTGCTGTATATATAACCGAGGCCGCACGGCGCACACGGAGGAAATCTATAAGAATACGTATACGTGCAGCTAGACGAGCCGCGGTATATCGCAGCGTGCATGCGAGGGCTTTTGCTTTTGTTTATAACTCCTGCCGGCACGTCAGTCTGAGCTTTGTCGTGCAAGGAGCGGCTCCCTCGTACAGATTTATCTTTCGCGGTAACCAGGGTAAAAACTATTCCGCTGTACTACTGCGAGGCACATTGCGGGCAGAAATGTCGCGCGTACACAATGATGACGGATCTTGCCTTGTCTCTCTCTATCAGTCTGAAAAGTGCGAAAAGTGCTTTTGTCGCAACGGTATGTGCGCACTGTTTGTCAATGCATGCTAGGCGCGCTGCAAAAGCACTCGCTGACTCTCTGAAAGCCCGACACAGACCGACTGCGAATCCTTTCAAAATTCTCATTTTATTTTCTTCCTTCGGCTGAAGTTTATTTTAATTGCAAATTCGCGAGAGCAGCACTTTCGCAGCGACGATTACCTTCCCGCGTATCGATGTAACTTTCTCATAATGCAGTGTAATAAAAGGCAGAGACGAGAGCAAGCGTACGAGATGCAAGCGAATTTTCATATTTTGACATAAATTAACTCTTTTCGTATTATGCCTCGTAGGCGCACACACACATACAATATATGTGCGCACTGCACAGCATTAACCTCTCCCCTTTTTACTCGTCGCACAAAAATGAAGATTACGCGTGAAATAATACATAGATATACGAAAGTAGTAACAAAGTATAATGCCAATTTCGTCAAAACGAGTACATAAACAAAAAGCCAAGCCTAGACGTGCTTGCGAGCTACGTTCCTGCTCTTGCCTCCCGAATTTCACGCATAAAAATGCACATTTTTCAACGCAAACGTTTTTTCATTATCATTACTTCTTGTTGAGTATTATATATAATACCCTCTCCTGAGCCCAGCCCCGGCTATTTAGCGAGGGATCCCGAACGCATCTCATTATTGGACTTTAAAATGCAGAATTCTAATTTTCGGCCCGAAAAAAGCTCTTCAGCCTCGCTATAAACTCTTTCCTTCTTTTTCTCTTTCTCCTTCTCCCTCTTTTTCGTTCAATGCGCCTAGTCCTGTGTATACGTGAGACTATAAAAAACGCACACACCCAAAAGAGTTTAAAATCCTGAACAAAGCCGCCGTTCCGAAAGAGATAGAGACAGGGAGGGCGAGAGTGTCGTAGTTCTAGGTGCACGACTCAGATAAGCTTCATTACAATTGAACCAAAACGAGTCACTAGCACAATTTTATATGTATCTTGCATGCGCAGAAAAGGCGTGCTCGTTTGTCTGGAGTACGAAAAATCCTGACTGCATACTGAAACGTCGCTTTTTTCACTCAGAAATTGATTTGCGTTAAAAAATCGGTCGTACAAGGAAAATTTAACTCGTTGTTCTGGCAGTGTCAGAAGGAAGTATATCCAAATCGAATGAGTGCTCGATGCAGAACAATCCTGTCGAACGAATGTGAAGGTGATATTTTACGCGTAGTTTGCAGTCACGAGCCTCGATGAAAGATTACTCTCCGCTCCTAGTCAGGACAACTTCTTTTTTGGTGCTACTGCCTTAGCGCAATAATACATATCGCGTTGTCCTCACACAAGCGCACTAGAGCGCCTGTCATGTATATAGCTAGTGACTCGCGCTATGTAGCTGGCAATATATGTGTATGATACATATACAGGGCGAGAGAGAGAAAGAGAGACTGGGATGTTGCCATGATAGAGGGTAACGCGCCCCTGACCGCGTTTATATATCGTCCTGTGATTGATTTCCCGTTACTGTACACAAATCGTCGGGCATTCATCGAGCGAAGGTCAAGTCACCGAGCCAAGAAGCACAGAAACGTTCAATTATCGATTCTCGATGATTGCCTAGCTATCTTAATGTATTTAGCGACATACTTCGTATTTTTGAGCATCGATTTATTTCTACTTCCTCTTAATCTCTAATTAATCATTTATTTTTTTTTACTTGAAATAAAAATGCAGCTACAAAATATTTACCTGGTTAACAATTTCTATTCTTTTCACTTTTATCTGATCAACACTCAATTATATTGAATGCATTTTGTTCAATGATATCTTCTTTTGTTACATCCAGATCGTCATCCAGCTATAAAAGTACCTGGAACAAAAATAAATCATTATTTCTTTAGCCTTTAATTCTCATGTATTAAATTTTTCATTGAAAATTCTAAACATTCTCCTTGTATTTATATAAATTAATATTTTAATAATGCCCAAAAAATTATTTATCATGCTTGATACATAACTAATGACGGAATAACGATGATAAAACACTTCAATATTCTGAAGAAAGTAAAATTTAAAGGAAATCTTGCTAGATAACATGTGCCTTTTGCGGGCTTTCTCTCGCCATCGAACAGGCAAAACTCCTGCATGTGTGTAACTGTAAAAGCGATGCCTTGAAAGTGTATGAATACATATACGTGTATAAACACATATACACACACACACAGCCAGGCACGGCGCAGCGTATACACAAGGGGGCTGGACTCGCACTCTCTTTCTGCATGTTATTCCGAAATTGATCCTTCGTCGCCGGAGCTGTGCAGCAACTCAACTACCATATGCTCCGTAGAGAATTGCGCAGCCGCCTACTACTACCCTTTTTGTCCACAATCCTTATATACATATAACGCGTAAGCGAATGGGGGAAAAGTTCGGATGCTGCGCTGACTGCGTGTGCGCGTGTGTATATGCTGCTCTGTGTATATTCTAAGCGCTCGCGATAATTTTCTTGCTTCACAGGCGAATTTCTTTCCATTTTTTGTCTTTTTCGCTCGCGCTATTAACTCCGTGAACAATTGCACGGGTACTTAAATTATTGCGCGAACGTAAATTCTTCAAGCGAATTGTACATAATCGTAACGCTGCGATGCGCGCTCATATGTACGTAAAGATGCACTTGCAGTGTAGTCTATGTGTCACGCATCCGTGCGCACGATGAAACTGAATCGAAACGTTGAAATAGCTTTAAAAGGATTCAATTTTCTCTCTCACTGAGCCCGTCCTTCACTTGTTTCGTTGGCGCTTTATAGAAACCGCGAGCGAGCGCCGCCGACGCCTATGCTCCCTCGCTCTTTCCTTGTGCGGCGCACTCACTCATGAAACAAAAGGCTGCTACAATGTTGCTTTCTATGCGTGCGCTCATTTTATGCACGTTTTGCCGGTGCATACACCAGTAGCAGTTTTGAGGAGCAAAGATATTAATGATCGCGCAAAAAATGTATTGAGGCTCAACTACTGTGAGTAAACAATCAACAACCCGTGGACCTTCGAATGCAGCACCATATGCAGGATCGGGCGGACGCAGTTATACGCGAGTCAGGAGTGAGTCAACGGAAAAAAGGAAATTTCGTTATCGAAAGTCTTTGAATAAAAGTCATAAAAAATTGTATTTTTACCTGTGGATTCCGGAAATTAAAAAAAAAATGAAACGAGTCGGTGCAGGGTTGTTCATCATTGTAGAGCAGCGTAAAACGATCATTAAAACATAAAGTATTGTTTTGAAGGTATAAGCCAATGGTATATCCTCGAAAAAAAGCAAATGGTTATACGCTCGATTTTTCCGGTCTTGTTGTTTGTAGTCAACGTATTCCCGATATTTTTCTCTCTATCTCTTTTTTTTGTTATTGAAACCAAAGGAGAACACGCCAGAACGAAAATTATCCGGCGCTCTTAAATTAAAAATTTTAACGCCATCGCGCTATTCTTGGTATTTTTTTAGGACACCATTACCGGACTTTGCAAATGCAAACAGCATGCGCGCAGGTTTTCTAGAAGCTTCCTCTTAACGATTTGCATGAGCATTAAAAAAGGCATCAGCTGTACAGCGGAAAAGAAGAGCTACACATAGGCAGTAGCCCGATAGCGATAACGGCGCGGCGAACTGAAAAGAAAAGGAAAAGAATCGAGACGAGAGCAAGCATAATCGGGCTGCGTTTTCCCAGGTATAGAACCTCGCGAATAACAAGTGACATTAGCACCCGTTCTTTCTTCCTCTTTCTGCACAGGGGCTCGGCTCGAAGATTCTCCGGCCGCGCAAACACATTACAGGCAGCAGCTCCTTTGTTTTTCAATTGCATATAAAGCCGGGATAACTGGATGAGAAAAAAGTCATAGGCGCTCGGCCAGGAGCAGCAGCAGTGGCATGACCAAGCGCGCGAGTATACACATATAGCAGCCAAGCGCGAACCGATAAAATCTAACCGGACATCCGCGTGTGCTCCATTCTCGCTCTTTCTCGTCGCTGCTCGCACGCTGATGGCTAATGGAACTTTCTCGTTTGTCGGAGCCGCTTCAATTCTTTCTCGCCACCGCCGCCGCTGCCGCTGCTGCTCGCTCTTTTGGCGAAAAAATGCTATTTTCAGCGCTCGGGCTCACGCATCTCATAATGCAGCAACGGCTCGGTGCGAGTGCGCGCGTGAGAGAGAGAAAGAGAGAGAGAGAGCCGAACAAGGATGGCGATCAACATTCATAGAATAATTTTGTGCCGGCCGAGCGAGAAAGAGGCTGCGGCGCGAGGGAGAATATAAGGGAGAAACGAGAATAGTTATGGCTGCTGCGCGCTGCGAACGACTTATCTGGGCATCACGGTTGACGGCTTTTCCGCAAACCCACTTTAATTATCTCTCGCAAGCCCAGGCCCTATGAGCAAATTATCCGCTCGGCGAGAGTCTACGCACTAGCCTCTACGCGTCGGCTGCTACCGTCGCTTCTGCGAGTTACCACAAATTTTACCAATGATTGATGATCCTACTCTTTTTACGCTTGTAATTCTATAGCTATGGACAGTGAAGCCTTTGAGCTTTTGACCGGCCCATTGTTCAAACTCAAAATGTTGAGCTTGCAAGCGGTCGATGTGAAAAAAATTAACTCGATACCAAGATTAGCATGTTCTTGAGTATTTACTCGCGTGAAATGTGATATTAATTTTATCGACCAATGATGCACGTCACTTATGAAGCTGGAATCGGTCAAGTAATGGGTAAAAAAGAGAAAATAATCTGATTATTCACGAAAGAATTAAAGTCCATTAAGCCAACGTCCGTCACTGATAAAATAGTTAAAAGTGTATTGAAATTCAACTGTGCGAGTGTAACGTATAGCTACTACGTGTCGACTGCAGCCCTACGCATATCTCGCAGCGCCTCGAGTTTGAAAAAGCTCCAAGCTCTCTCGGCTGCCGCTAGCTTGCAAGCTGAAATTAATCATGCCTAAGAAGTTGAGGAGTGAGAGAAGCAAAGCGAGAGTTGCGACAGAGACGAATTTTACTCGAGACGAAAAAACTCTATCGCCGACGAAGCGAGGGACGCGCGAGTTGCAATACATCAGCATCTTTGCATGTGAGCTCGAAGCTCGTACGTGAGTATGAACTTTGCAAAAAGAGGGACAAAAAACGGGACGAGTGAGGCGCTGCAGCAGCAGCTAAAAAAGGGTAACGAGACGGCCTGGTAGTAGGCGCGCAATGCATAACGGGAGGCAGAGGAGAAAGAGGATATAAAGCAGATAAAGTAGGCAAAAAAAGAGAGTAAGAGAGGGTAAAAGTATGTAGCCCCGTAGTCGTAAAAGTGGTGGAAAAAAACAGCCTCTGTCTCTCCCCTGCAGCGCGTTGCGCTGGCGGAGAACTCGGTAACAAAAAAACCTCTATATATGCTCCTCTCAGCTGAGAGGGGAAACGACGGCGGCGGCGGCTTGAATCGAATATCCCCTTTATTCGGTTGCGCGCAAGCTCCAAGAAGAGATAGACGGCGACGGTAATTTTTAAAGCGGTGCTTTTGCGGCAAAATAAATATCGTCGACGTCAGAGGGCGCTCCAGGATAGCGTCGCTCGTCGCAGTTTATATGCATAAAAAAGAGGGGTAGAAGGCTTCGACAGCAAGACAATTTGGCGAAAAAAGAACGAGATGGCAGGACGATCGTTCTTTGCTGCGATGAGAGAGAAAGAATGACTCGAGGCACGACTGCTTTTGAGCATCCATACAAGGCTTTCAGTTATGCCACTCGTGCTCTGAACTGGTTTGGTTGGCTTTTTTATTCTCGTAAACCTACTGACATGTTTTTTAACTTTGTTTTATAAAATCAACATTTTGAGATTTTCAAATCAAGAATCTAATAAGTTCTTGTTTTTTGTTTGTTTTGTTTTTTGTAATGCAATGCGATTGAAGCAAACCAAAGATTCTCACGACTCGTAGGGCGCACACGAACAGATGCAAGCTCGAGCAAGCCTCGCTGGACGCGGGCGGCGTTATATGCAGCCGAAGCCGGAGAGCTTGCAAATCGACAAGCCTAAAAGCCAAAAGCACTTTCAATTATCGGCAAACACGAGGCTCGCGCGCGTATACGTACGCGCGCCACACGCGGCGATGGCAATCTCGCTTGCCTTAAGCACGCGGAAAGCCCGTCTATACATACAACAACAGCCGAATTACGTTCGTAAATTTCGTAAAGTCTCTCGCGTAGATCGTATTTCTCTCCCGCTCGCTCTGTACCGCTGCTGTCTGCGCTCTTGAGTGTGGCGACGTTTCTCTCCCTCTCCCTCGCCCTCTCTCAATCTGACACAGGCGAGTGTATAAGGCTGCTGCATTGTCGCTTGCATATATACGCGTCGAGTATTCGACATGGAGGTATTTCCACGATTTGCAACGAGTGCTAGCGTACACACGTAAACAGACGAACGCACACAGACTCGGGTACGGCTCACTTTGTACAGCAGCAGGACTATAGACATGCGTGTAGAGAAACGAGAACAATACCCGCACTTTGCGCGCCGCCGCTGTGTATAGGGCGCCGTTCGCTGCTGCTGCTGCAGCGCGTCGACGCTATATGACGATGATAAACTCGTCGTTGCAGGTTTCGAAGGTAAAATTTAGCTCCGTGCAGCGGCCGACAATGAGTAGTAACCCCCGTTTTCTTTGGCCCGGGTATTATATATGCTCGCGAGCTTACCCCCCGTCGCCGTACACTCCCCGCATATATCCGCTGCTGGTTCGTTCTCTCGCTAGAGCTCGTTCGTCGACAGGCTTTAGTATAGCTTTCCTCTCTCTCTCTCTCTTTAATATATACTGCATGTATTTCACTCTGTGCTCTCGCGCGCGCACACTCGCTCGCTCGCTCTCGTGTATATGTCGCTGCAGGCCAGGTATTATAGTTTGTATTAACTAGCCCGCGTAACATTGAGCGTGAATGAGGTCCCCGCGAGTGCAAATTAACTGGCGCGGATGTATGCAGGTAGCTCGCTCGTGTATTCCCCATCTCTCTCTCGCTTCGTCATTTTAACTTTTCGATGTGCGCTACACGCGCAGGCGGTGGCTCACTCGCTCTTTCTCTCTCTCTCTCTCTCCACCTCTCTCTTTCTCTTGCAAACTCGCGGCCTCGTGCGTACTATGCGTTATTGTTCGCCTGGCGCACTGCCGCCGCGGCCGCTGCCACGCGCGTCTATATTTTGAAAATGTCAAAGCGCCTGCAAGCTCGAGCCGCTGCTGCTGCTTCTGCTTCCATACATGTGGAACGTTAATTACGCGCGCGCGAGCTAGCTGCTAGGGGCTGATTACTCTTATATATCCGCTGCGTCATCGCTAGTCTAGTTTGCCATTGCTACTTGTACGCGTACACATACAGTAGGTAGGTAGATACGTATCCGCGAGCCAGTCACTTCGTTGAAGATTAATAACTGCGAGTTTAGCCGTGTCGCCGTTGATTCCTTTCAAAAGTAGCTTGTTCATATAATCAAACGTTCGCTGCACGGCCCCGGAAACTTGGCAGCCCGGCCTACCTCCGAGTTACCGTTCGTTTTGACATTTAGCTCGTAAAAGCCGTGCACGCGCGAGATCCGAGCGATTGTTTGCGAGCCGTATTATCTGCAAGGAACAGCTTCCAGCCGGCTCCCTCTTAGCGTAGCGAGCAAGCCACAATGCAGAATCTAAGCAGCCTTAATTATGGCCGTATATTTGCCTAGCGGTAGCGCTACCGCATCTTTGATCCCTTTTAGTCTAATAAATTGTGAAAATCCGCAGACGAGAGGGTTACACAAAGAGTCGAATAGCAGCGCGCACAGTTGCTGACCGCGCGCCTACGCCTGCAATCCCGAAATTCCTGTAGCGAGGAAAAACCACGGACCCAGCGTGCGTTCAACGCATTGCTAGCTCCGATCGTCTTTGTAAAACCTTTCAAACCCCTTTTACTGCTGCTGCTGCTGCTGCTGCTCCCATATATCACGTGCTGCTTACCTATGGGCATGCTAGTTACGTTTAGATATTTGGCCTAGGCTTTGTAACTCGTAACTAGAGCTTTGGAGCCGAGTAAAAGATGAAATTCGCCCAAAAGTTGTGTGTTGCAAGGAACTCGTAAAATTTGCTCTGCTCATTTATTAGCGTGTAAAAAGACCAAACTTGCCGTCGATCGAAGAGCTTTAGCAGCCGAGCTCCGTCGTTTTCGAGGCTGCCGAGTTATCAAAACTTAGCCAGGCGCATAATTAGTTATAAATTTGATTCGCGTCTCGAATTACGTAGAGAATACGACTTTATTCGCTGGCTTTGAGCGTAGATGGAAAATTTCCGTGAACATACCAATATAAGACACGCTCGGAGCGCTAACTTTTAAGCACATATATTGCGCTGCGCTCGGCGCGTGTACGTGTACGCGTATTACGCACGTACGCTTGAAACGAGGGCGAAAAGAGTTAGTGGTGGAGTCTAAAGGGGTTTTCGGGCGCTCGTAGGTGGAGGGGGTGCTGGATATACGAATATGTACTCGCTGCCACGCGAGAAAAGCCCTGAGAGAGAGAGAGAGAGAGAGCAGCAGCAGCAGCAGCAGCTGCGCACGGCGTTCGTACACGCACACGCACACAAGAGAAAAAGAAGAGGAGGGGGTCGGGGGCGAACGAACGAGCACGCGCAAATTCAGCCTGCTAACGAACGAACGAATAGGGTATAAAGAGAGAGAGAGAGACAGAGAGAAAACGCGGCGGGATAGAGAAAATTTAAGCTCGACGTTCGTTCTCTCTCTCTCTCTCTCTTTCTCTCTATCTCCCTTTTCCACCCTCTTCCGTACGTTAATGCCACTGCTGCTCACGCTGGTGGTAGTAGTAGTAGTACTAGTAGTAGTACCAGTAGTTGTAGTCGTAGGCAGTATTAGTAGTAGTAGGAGCTTGAACTGCTGGCAGGGTTGGCGGCCATTTTGCCGAGCCGTGAAAAACACAACTCTCAAAGAGAGAAAGAGAACCCCGCCACCGGTGCCAGCCTACGCTATACTGTATCCGCGTGTATACTGGCTGCTTGCTTCTTGTGCGTAGGATCTCAAGTGCCGAGCTCGCGCACGCACTCGATAAAAATGCAACGTACATCGACGTGCGTACGTGTATTTGTTCCTAACCAGATGAGAGGAAACTGAAAAATTTAATTTCTTGCCAATCTGCTCGTATCCCTCTTCGTTTCTTGAGGCAATTCACTTTTCCAGCGTCCGGCATCTCCCTTGCGACCACGCATTAACCCGGTCCTTCCCCCATATCCCTTAACAAGTTGATGTATCAAAGAAAAAATGCAGATGAGAACGAGCAGCATAGTCGGGAACTTAGATCACTCGTTCATATATATTAGTATAATTATTATTATGATTACTTTTATTGTACGTCTCTTTCTGTCTGGGCACAGACACGCGCTCTAATGACGTGGATTTTCACGCAGCGCGTTTTGTTCATACAGGCTCGAGCACGACGAGTGAGCTTCCAGAAGTATGTGTGTGCGTTCGTAGAGAAGGATGATTAGTGAAATCGATGGTAAGGCAGACCATGGCTACGGTTACGACGACGACGACTGCGATGGTTATCGGGCGACACTTGGCTTAAAAAAGATAAAGCGAGACGAGGAATTAAAAAGCGATTCGGAATCTATATTAATCGAGCCCCGATATGTGCATGCTGCGAGCTTGTACGTATTGCAGTCTGGAATTTCGCTCCTCGTACCGTGTGTACCACTGACTTTTTTTACACCAACTTTTCTGTATTTGTGCTTCGATATATGTGTATATTGCTAACTCGCGCGTATCCAAACGCTTTTCTTTTTATTTTCTCTCGCTCGATCTGACACGTATGATTGTATGTGCAGAAATCGACTGAGATTCCTGCACGTTACGTGTAACACTCCGCACGCGTTTTGATGAAGAGTAGAATTTTTGCCGCCTGCTAGATTTGATAAAACGTATTTGACAGAGCTTTCGGACAAACCTATATAAAACCAAATAACATGAAATAAAAAGGTTTACCAAGAAGTTTTTCCTACAATATCCGGATACTTTTAGCAAGTCGCAAGTTATAATTGTTTTATCGAAATATATTTCACGTGTTCGCTCTCCTTCTCTCTTTCTCTGCTCACTCACAGTCATACAAATGGAATAGGGTCCAAACAAAATTGCAAACTCTTTATTACAATTTCGGCAAATATTATCAGTAGAGCGAGCGCGCGCCGTGCGTGGTAATTTTGTAAAAGTTAATTTTCATCATGAGTCGGTAGCTAGTACTAACGCAGTGCTCGCCTAGCACCAAAGTTATATGAATTGCAAACTTTCTCAGAGCGAGAGAAAGCAGAGAGGCACTGGCTCGTTTTAGAAAATTTCATTTCGCTGGACGTGCACTCAGCCAAACTCGCTTATTATTTGTCCAGTACACACACACGCGCGCGCACGCACAGGCGGTTTAATTCTGAACGTAAATTTAGCGTAGTAGGGGCTAGCCCTGTGTCAAAGTCAGTGACAATCATAACAATAGTATAGAGGTTAGCATAGGCACTACCCCTACTTTACTATGTTTACATTTTTTACTATTGCCGAATCAAACGCCCTACACGTTCACGTACTTGCGCGTCTACGTGCGCTGGGTAAAATTTGCAAAACACACTCAAAAGCCCTTCGGTGCGTGCATATATATGCTTACTATCATGAACATCAAGAAAAAGAAAGTTCTGTGGCGTCGGTACGCTATATGGTGTATAGTTCGCCCTTAACTTCCACCCTAATCCTCTCCTTAACGATCACGGCGCTCTGCTCCATGCGATCATCTCGGGCTAAAATCTCGTTTGGGCGCACCCTTGTTGCTTCGGACTTTTCTCTCTCTCTCTCTCTCTTTTACTAAAATATCAAAGTGATGAGATAGCTCGAGCATAGACGAGCCGAAAAGCGGTCGCCCAAGCCCTACATCGTATACTGTACTTTCATCGATCCTCAGCTTCTACATACTCCTCTCTTTTGCTAGCTGCATTCTTGTTGCGTTTGTCGCTTGATATTACGTGCGGTGGAGTATCAGAGAAAAGCCAAAGCATCCACGCGTAGCTTTAAAATAGGCCTGAGAGCCGCAGGTGCAGCCCAGCGAAAAATTGAACTTATATATACGTGTCCCTCGAACCCTCTTTCTCAATTTTTCGCTTTACTCTCTCAATCTCCATTCCAGCTGTGTACAGGCACGGCCGAGACGAGGTTTTTCGTTGCGCGTGCTTGGCAATTTACGAAATGTAAGTCTCGCTCTCGTACGCACGAGGCGATTGCCCGTGGGGTGCGAAAAAACGTCCTCGAGAAGACAAACGAGAAATACTTTCCTCGGTGGCCCCTCTTAGCTTCCAGCTCAACGTACGTCGCAGTAAGCGACGTTCGGAGTGAAAAGTAGAAAGGATGAAGGAAGCGACGTTCAATTACAATCGGCTTTCGTCGGTTTAAATTCGCATCCGGAGTTTTGATCACCGCTGCTACTATAGCTGCTGCTGCTGCTGTTGCTGCCGATGGCTTGCCCAAAAGAACGCCCTCGCTGACCAGTTACCCTTACTGACTCTATCCTGGGCACGTATATTTGCGTACGCCTGGAACGCCTCCCCCTTTTTTCGCTTGTACGGCGTCTACACGCCGCCACCCGCCATGTGCGTTTTTGTGCTCTGATATATCCTTTGAGCTCTGTTTCTTATTAGCCATTATAACAGCCACGTTGACATTTTCTTCCTTCTATCTCGCTTATTTTATGTCTTTGTGAAAATAAAACTTGATTGATCTATCGAAGAGATGAAAAATCTCAACGTCGAAAATTATGAGTACATAATGCGTATTAATAATTTGTCAAGCAAAGTCATTTTTGATGAAAATAAGCGCAGCGACACATCGTTTAGCGTCGTTGGCGTTAAATTTAGCTTTCCGTTTTACGCTGAATTTTTTTTTCGAATCTTTATGTTCAGATGCGTTCATATACGCTCATCAATAGTAATTCCATCAGTCTCTTCGCATTATAGAAAGCTGCGTTCACGCGTCAACGACGGAGTATAATTTGCTCGAGCCAACGAGATGCGCGTTCCGCGCGTGCTCTATCGTATACGGAATATCCTTGGCGCAGCGACATCAATTATTCAAAAATGAAAACACAAGAAGGGCGAGAAACTCGTAAATAAACAATGAATACATGAATATTCAAATTGCGCGCGAAAAGAGTCGAGCTTCCGATTGATCAGCCGATTGATCCTTCGCCGGCACAGGATACGCGTGCATCGGTCGAAAGGAAGATTTATTTTTTTGTCCACGCTCTCGCGCTGTAGTTCCTTCGGTCGAATTGCACGACGACATTTCAATGCCTGCGTGGCTCTGCAGAACCAGAAATTGTACCGTAGCGGACAGTGCGAAACCTTTTGCAATGCCGGCCATATACGAATACACACGTGCGCCGCGTACACACGTACACGATCGGCACAAGCACGGATGGCAGCGACACATATCTATTCAATCTGTATACGTGTGCCACTCGACAGATTGATTGCCCTGCGTGTGACGCCGCCTGCGTAGATGCGAAGCGAAACACATCTAATACGAGTTCGGATTGATTAGGTGGATGCCGATCGTGTGATGTAATTAAATATTTTATGCTTCGCTTTGATTTGTTTAAAGCTCGACGCGCTTGCGAGTTTATGTATAGTTGAATATATCGCGAGGAGCTGTAGCCAGTCATTGAACGCAAGATGCGCTCTCGGCTTTATTTGCAATGCTAATTTCATTTTTGCGATCGTCATTTTTCCGATCGTGAAATTCTCCTAAAGCGGAATGATGCGCCCCCGCAATACTCGGCGAGAGAAAATGAGAAAACTTTAGGAAACGTATAAAGTTTTACGTACGCGCGATACGAGCTTTGGTAATCTCCATCTCAACGGGCACCGAGCGACGATATTAGTTGAGGCAGCAGCGAAGCGACCCTCTTTCTCTTTGTCACTCGACGCTATAAGAAAATTCGGACCCTCTCTCACGCACACGCATATGAAAAGCATAGTTAAGGCCTTGCCTCGTAGTCGTCGTCGTCGTCATCCCCATCGTAAGCAGCCGCGGCAAATATTCAGCAATATAGCCTACGCGTTCAATTTCAAGGCACAAGGGGCTGCTACTGCTGCGAGTGGAAACGTCGGTCCAGGCTTATATACATACGCATAGCAGCGAGCATAAAAGAAAACGAAGGGGAGAGATTTAAGAGAGAGAAATCGAAAAGTCCGAAAACTGCCTAACGTGCGAGGTCCTGCCTAACGTGCCTGTGTATAATGTACGCACACATTCGCAGCTCCGGCGTTGCCCAAAGGGTTAGCCATCCAAGCGTCGTTACGTAAGGACTCGGGCCGACGGGGGAGGCTAACAGAGCTCATCATTGCTCCCCTGAAGCGGAATTCAGACAAAGAACGAGCGGCAGCGTCGTTTCGCCGAATGCAGACTCTCTCTCTCTCGGCGCTCCAGAGGGAAAAGGGCTGGATTTGCTCCGACAAATACTCATTAGGTACCTTATACGGAGGTCTGTATACGCCAACTAGCTCGACGTTAGCTACAAGATATATATGTATAATGGGAGGAGGAAGTGCGGAGGATGAGAAGTTTGTTGCTACCGGCTCTACGGCTATATACAGCTACGACTATACAACTCTACTATTTCTCTAATTCTACTGTATCCGCGCTCGCTCGCGTGCATATTATATGTGCAGCAGCAACAACATCTCTGGCTACACCGGCCGGCTTATGTCTGTACGGTTCACTCGTAGCTTTTGCCTCCCAAGGCCTCGAGTAATAACGCATGTAAATTACTATGCGAGCGCCGAGCGTAGCTTGCAGGTCTAAATATCGTCGTCGTCGTCGTCGTCGTCGGTCCTGGTTTGGACAAGAGAGGAGAGAGAGATACTAGCCGCGGGTCTAGAATATTTGCAAGCCAAATTTTAATACGGGAATTAATTTGAGAAGAGGCCACCACCACCGAGCTTTGCCCGCACGTACCCTCCCACTCCCCGTCGCGCACGCATATAGCAGAAGCCGAATTATGCGCTACGCTAACATAAACCAATTTATCGGTGTCGTTGCTCGTAGTCAAAAAGCCCGAGCCTTCCATAATACGCGCCTACGCACCTTATCGAGCCTCGATATTATGCCCAGAAAATTGAGCCGACCTCTTATATTTTTTAGCCAGCGAGAAGCTGACGCGGTGGATCAACCATAGTTCCGGATCAAAGATTCAAAGACCGAGCGTGACTTTAAACTTTTCCGCCGCTATACCTTATACTGATACGCATAACTGTAATCGCAAAAAAACGATACGCCCGTACCGTACTTACGACGATGTTGAGAGAGTTATCAGGTAATTTATGAATCGAGCGCAGTTGAATTCCCCCCTGTCTCGCTTGCTAAGGGATCCTATAAATATGAGGCGCAATATTGCTTTGGTCCGACGCTCATTAACTTACTCGGGCCAAAAAGCTTATCAGATGCGTCGAAAAAGTTTTTTTTTTGTACCTCTGCAGCGCAAACACGTCGAATAGATTGAGTTGCGGCGTGTATTGCATGTAAATTTCGACTGTACAATATTCGGAAGGGCACAAGGCAAATATACCCTGGAAAGAGATCATCAAATATACAGAAAAATAATATTTGCTCGTCATTCGGATTCATTTTCTTCTCATCAATTTTACCCGAACAATGAAGGTAAATAAAGTATGCAGGGATTTTCTAGATGATTCGGGTACTGCGAGCTCGTGCAGCGAGAGCGAAATAAACTTTGAAAATGCCTTGTGTTTTTTTAACGCGACAATTTACAACGACAAAAAAAAAGCCCCGAGACAACGGAGAACCGCAGAATCGCGCTTAACAGCGAGTCGGGCTCTACAATGGAGAAACATAAATCCTTCTTAATCTTGCTTCCTGAAAGACGCTTTTCTCTCGCACATAAGTTAGACTCCGAGAGCCGGAGCAAGCCTTACTTATACACAGGGTTAGCCTGGGCGTGCATGCGAGTTTCGCGCAACTAATCCAGCCAGACGGTCTTTACTCTTCTCCTCGAGTGCTAACATAGATATATACGCAAACTGCCCGAGAGTATAAATTCAACCGACGATTCTGCGGGTCTTTTCTCCCCGTCTCTGTCCGTGTGTGCGCACGTCCCTCTCTGTCTGTCGCTCTCTTTCCACCCTCAAGTAGCAGCAGACCATCTCTTAAGGTCTAAAGCCTGCCTGCAACAGCATAGCGAGCCGCTCGAAAAGGGATAACTTGAACCGATGTGTGCGGCACTTGGGTAATGGCGAAGTTTACTTTGGCCATTTGTATCGCGCGCCACCGACGCCGTCGTATACCGCCGAGGGAGAAGCGCAGCGCAAGAAACCAACAGAAGCAGCGTCGACGGCGGCGGCGGCGCAGTGAGAGAGAGATAAAGCTCGAGGGAGCAAAACTGAGAGCCAACCAGGGACGATGCTGCGGTCAGCCGTCCTTTATACGCCGACGCTACACTGCAAAGGGGTTCCTTTTCTAAGGCCTTTCCATTTCCTATATATGTCCTATCGTACGTACATCCCACCCCCCGCGCCAGCAGCGCACATACATATTGTAGCCATAGCGTCATAATAATTCACGATATATAGAGCCAAACTGTTTTAGCTGACAAACTTTTCCACATTATGCGTACGACGTCGATAAATTAGCGTGCATTTGCGCGAGGCGCGCACGAGGAATATATAAAAGTTTGTGCAAATGGAAAGAGATGAGAACAAGGGCTTGTCTTGAAAATGGACGCGCGCGAGCGCAACTGCGCTGCCACGCTTTTTTGCAGCACGGAACTGTATTCTAGCCGGGGAAAGGAAAAAAGTTAGAAAATTAAGGCGAAAGTTTTTTGCAGTAGCAGTTTGGACAACGACGATGAATTGGACACGATGCATTTTTCATGCGGCCAAGATCCGTACATTATACACATAGCTCTCTCTCTCTCTCTCTCTCTCTCTGCTGCAAACGTGCCCTGTATGCTTATATAGATTTGCCGCTGCCGAGTTTGGAGCTTGAATTTATTTTTTGCCCTCTCCCGCGAGGAGGAAGGAGAGACTTTTCTGCCGAGAAGGGAGTTGAGAAATTTATTGCCGGACGTGTATTTCTTAATTAGGGATAGCCGCTCTCTTGCGCTGCGAGAGCCGCTCGTGTGCCAGGGCTAAGCTTTTTTACGCTTCTTTTACATTGCATATATTTAGAATAGAGAGCGGCGCGGTAATGCTCCGAGCGTGGAAAATGTATGCGAGAAAAGCTCGCGATGCGTGTATCTATTTTTTGTTGGCCCGAGGTAATTGAAGATCTTTTCCCGAGGACGTTTGGGAAAAAAACTTCATGTAAATAGCCCCCGACCTGCGTTGTAGAATTAAATGCGACCGGGTACTCGAGAGCTGGCCGTTTATGCTCGGCTGTACGAGCACGCCCGGCTCTCACAATGATTGATATTATAAATTTAACAACTTTTTTAATGAGACTTTATTTTACCCGAATAAAACCTAAATCGTCTCTTTCAGCGGTAATCAAGACTGATCGCGCGCAACGCCGACTTTAATGAAATATCTTATACGCTCTTGCGCATTGTGGTCGCTCTCGATTTTCCTTCGATTGGAAAACATTTTTGAATCAAAGTACGACAAAGCAAGCCATTGGAGAATCAAGTATTGGAATTAAAGCAGGCAACGCGCAGCAGACTCGAATCGAACGAAACAATATTCAACGTTCTTAGGGAATAAATAAAAAGAGTAGCAGCTCAGTGGACAAGCGCATATTGCATGCGAGCGAGCATAATTATATATAAATTCAACATCAAAGGAAAAGCAGAAAAGTAAGAGAGAATGCAGCTCAGCGACAGTTCACCTATAAACTTTCCAAGCTCTTTTATATAGCTCGCACATGCACACACATTGACGCACGACATAGCGCATGACACTTGTGTAAAAAATAATGCACGCGAGCATGTATTTGCGTCAAACGTTTCAACGATTACTTCGCGCTCGCGTATGTACAGTGTACACATTCACAAAAATCATACACGTGTACGTGTGTATTATATTAAATGCAAATTAAGCATAAATATAAATCCACGTATTGAGAGCTAATCTTTCTATTAATTATTTGTTCTTCGTATTTTCGAGCATACGCTCAAGTGTCACTAGTGATCGAGGGAGAGAAAGCGAAATATAGAGAAAAATTAATTAACCGATCGCGTGCTGCTGAGTTTTTTGAAGCGACGCTTGTAAATACGCATATCCATATACGCGCACGCGTGCGGATTAATCGATGGAGTGCAGATATTACGAAAAGAAAAAAATCGGTCGGCCTCGGCGTATACACGCGTTGAATATGGACTGCTTCTCTCGCTCGCTCGCTCGTCGTCGTCGTCGTTGATTCTTTTATTGCAGTGCGCGTCGACTCTTCGATTTCGATTGTGAATACTTGCCCAGCTCTCGTACTCGGGACTGCACAATATTCAGCAGTTGGCGGCACTTGAATATACGCCGCGAGCCGAGTGCCATGGACTCGCATCCATTTATCAAACTATCGCGGTAAATAATTCTCGAGCTATCGACCATTTACCGAGCGGTTAATTGAGTTTCGTAATCGCTCTAGCACGAGCGTTCGACGCCGCGCATATTGCATATATATGTGGCGCCGCACGAGCCGCTCCGTCAGACCGTTGCACGACTATCAGGCTCTGCTTTGTATGTTCGCGCGTGGATGTGTATTATATTCTTCAGAAGACGCGTATAGATATAAGTATTTTTTTGTAGAACGCATAAAAGGGAGGAGGCATAAACACAAGCAAGAGCAAGTCATTGCTAGTATACTCTAGCTCCTCTCTCTTTCTCTCTCACTCACTTGCTTTTAATTAAAATCGCTTAAAAGAGGCAGCAACAGCAGTAGACTATAATTTATTAGGGCTAAGGACATGCACTCACACACGCATACACACACAACGACTAATTAGGGGTAAGGGCGAGGATTAATTAAAATCCAGCTCCTTTCGAAAGGAGCTCGATGAAGGCCGCACGCTACGCATTTCGCTTTCAATCTTCTCTGCAATATATACTTTGCACTACTCGCGAGCTATGATGCTGTACTTTTCCCTTGCGTTTACACATATTTATTCGAGGGATGCTCGCGGAGAAAAGATTCCGACGACTATAAACATAAACGCACGGGCAAACAGAGTGAGAAAAAAGAGAATGACTCTTGGGGCTTCTCATGAAGAGACCTAAAAGTGTGATAATTTTTTTTTATGAAGGATTGTAATACTAGGCACAATCATATATTAAACCATAATGTAAAAGATAAATATTCTAAAAATGAACTGCTTATTTGTCAAAAAAGATTGTTATGAAAAACAGTTCATACAATCTTATAGAGATAAAAATATTTTTCATTGTAAAAGAAGAAAAGTTGAGATATATGAGTGCACTAACGGTAACTCGAGGAAAATATTTTACTTTATAATGCGGAGAGTGCTTTTCTCGAGTTAAAGTCTACACATACATACAAGCAGTATAAACATTTATGCAACTATCGATCGTTGCGAACTCGGCTCAGCACGAGTACGCGAGTGTTTTCTCACTCGTTCGTGCTGCGAGGAGGAGCGAGAGAAATGGCAGCGTCGAGGGTACAGAGAGAACAGCAGCAGCAGCAGTTATGTCCCTATCGCAGCGCGTGCAAGTTGTTCTAGCCACCTGATAAACTTTGTCGATTACACTTTTCCGTCGGTCATAGGCTGCGCGCTGCTGCCGCACTGCTATATAACACCCAGAAAGAGAGGCACAGCGAGAGGAGAGAAAGAGAAGCGAAGTTCTCTCGTTGAACCAACCCCTATGCCGGTGCTGTTGCAAGCTTCCTCTGGTCTCCCGTTCCCTCTCGCGCTCACTCAATCTCTGTGCAATAGCGTCGAGAGAGCGAGAGAGAGAGAGAGAAAAAGAGAGAGCTTCTCGCATCAACGGCTGCACGAACTGCTACTGCGCGCGTGAAAGCACGGACCATGTGAAAGTTAATGAATCTCGAGCTGTATATAGACGACAACGGTGACGACGACGACGAACGTAGAGACAGAAAGAGAGAGAGAGAGAGAGAGAGAGAGCAAGGAAGACAGGAAGAGAGAGAAAAAGGACATTTCGAGGCAGGAATTCGAGCGCGTGAGCTTTTGGAACGAGTTCAAAATTACTCTGACTTTGCGTACGGCGCAAACCTATAGAGACGTGATGAGGGTGTACTGTATGTGCGCTTGTGTGTATGCGTGTGTACACGTTGACGACGACGATCTGACGCCAGTCGCGAACATAAGGGTTGAAAAGGCGCGAGCAACAAACTTATATACTTCGGCTTTATACTCTCGCGCGTTCTCGACAGATCCACGCGCAAATTATCAAACCCAAGTCGTTCAACTTATTTTTCACAAACCCCTGATTACTCGTCTATAGTTGAAAGGTATAGAAGCGCTGAGTGCGCACGCGAGAATATCGAACTTTTTTCGTGTCTCGAGAGCTGCGAAATTAAAACCGTTGGAAGCGAGTGAGTTCGAGATCGCTAGCTCTTATGGGCTCATTAAGGATTTTCACAATTATATATGTGCAACCAAAAAAGTTTCGCTACTGACGATTTATCCTGCATTAGGATTTGATCTAGTCTTTATGCAGTATTTTTGCCTCGTGAAAATTTTTAGAGATATGCTCATTCATATAAATGCATAGCTCTTAAAAAATGGTAATGCGTAATGCTGTCCAGTCGCAACGATACGTAGAAAAAATTATCATTTTCAAAAATATTAACTTTGAATCTTTTTCCAAGCTGCATTTGTACATATTCACGGCGAATTTTTGTACTACTGCCTTGCGCATATTAAAAATTTGAAAGACTTGACTTAGAAATGGAAGTGTTGACGTTTGTTCGTAATTTGTTTGTCAATAATCGAAAGCGAATCCGACTTGGTTGACATTTTTGGCCATTATCTCTAAGATAGATAGAAAAAATTACTCAAGTTCAGAAAAAAATCATATTTATGATACAAATGATCAACATTCACTATCAAAATATGATTGCAAACACCATCTGTCATAAAATTCGGTAAAAGAAAAACTACTTCTGTGTCTAAATTTGTACTACAAATACGATCAAATTAAAGCACTAATTTTTGCATTCTCGTAACGTATATAATATTTAAAAATCGATTAAAGTATTTTCGATTTGTTTAAGTTATGCTCGTTGTATCATCAGAAATCCTTTGATTTTTTGACTTGCCGTTAATAACAGCTATAAAGACGTTAAGCATTAAAGTTTAATAATAATCCGTCGTTAGGCTGAATATCCATAACTTCGAGGCAAAACTTTTGAAAGCAGCGAGTGCCATTAAGGCGATTTTCGCCCTTAGCGCCCGACTGTATCCATGTGTGATATGCAAATGTAAAAGCCCAACATTGTGGATTATTGATCATCTAGGAGGAAGACGACAGCAGCAGCGGCGACGGCGAAACTCGTGATTCATTCCCCCATCATCGTTCTTATCGCCGCGTATCCCTCCTACGCATACGCACTTTGCAGACTCACAAAAAGACCCTTCTTGGTTTTCGGATCTGCTGCTCGCCCTCCTACGCTCTAGCTCCGCCGCCACCGCCACCACATGCACCCCCAAAAAAACGACGAATACGTATATCTATATATAAACCCCTTTTCGCGTATCTTCCCCTTTTAGGAGAGCAAAAACAAGACAAATGGCTTGAAGTTGTTTTGCACAAAGGCAGCGACGTACGTACTCACTTTTATAAATTAGCAAGCATCGCGCGCACAGACGCGACATTTTCTTGCGACGCATTTCCACCACAAGCACAGAAAATATTTACTTTTTACGCGAACGCGCGCACAGCACTTTTTCGCCTCTGAACCTCAAACTATTGCCGATGCTTACCAAGTCACGACGACGACTAAACTGAAACGCAAGACTCATTTTCGTCTCACGCTAAGGTGAGAGAGACTAGTGCGGAGGTCGCCGGTAAGACTCGTTTGGGCCGGATTTGCATAGAGCTGAACCGAGATTGAAGAGCATTGCAAGACTAGCTACCATAGACGGACCCCCAGCAAAGAGTGGAGCAAGGCCCCCACCCCTTTCGCGTCCCAAGGTACCCTGCAAACTTTCTGCAGAACCAGCAGCAGCAATGGAGTCTGCAGGCTGCACGCTAGGCTGAGCTCTCATTAGATATGCAGAAATTACAATAGCTCCATGATAATAAGTTTGCAAACGATTGTTGTGCTATGATTAACCGTAGCCTTATGCAGTAAAATACGTATCTGTATTAATATGTTAGTTAATGTTTTCTTTTTGTCTTTATTTATTAATCAAAACTTATTCCATACACATTGACTAAACTAACAAATAAATTAACACAGCATCACGGAATACTTCACCTCAAAAGTTTTAGTTTTTTGATACATGTGACCGAAAACTTTTTGCCTTGGTTCATGAAACATATGATTTCCTGAATCAAGGTGATTCACCAACGAAATGAAGCATATTTGGCGAAGCAGAGTTTATTTATTTGTCAGTGTATTGAACCGAATGTGTTGATGGAAGAAAACACCAAGACTGATTTCAAATTAAGTTTTAATTAATTACTAATAAAAAAAGAGTAAGTCAAAATAAAAACTTGAATTTAAAAAATTAATTTTTTTAAATCCTGGTGTCTGGTAAACTTGTTAAAAACCCATATGAATACAAAGCAAAGAATTAAAAAGTCAATGAGCGCATCTTTTTAGCGGATCTTTCATTCATTCATTCAGAAGACTCTTTTATTTCGAGTATCGTGCAGATACTTTTGCTGTTTTGAGGATCGAATACCAACATTATATTATTTGCCAGAAGCATGACATTTCATTTCCTTTTGCACTCTTTCACTCTAGCAAGATTTCTTTCATTCATTTGTTTCGCTCTCAATGGCCAACGCCCCCACGTTAAATTCCCTGTTCTGCTTGTATCGAACCTTTTCATTATCATTTTCTACATTCGCTGGGTATCTTTTCTATTTTTTCTCGCATTGTTCTCTCTTTCTTTTCCGTTGAATATAAAAGTATGTGGAACACGTGTGCTCTGATTTCTTTCTCGTTTTTTTATGTCTATTCTTTAGCTTGAGGTCGTCTGCATCGCTTCTTCTTATGATTCTCTTCATACATGATATTGTACCTATAGAAACACAAGTCGAAAACAAGAACTCTACCCTTTGTACTTTTGAATATTTTAGAGCGAAACAAGATTTCAAACAAGAACAAGAATGAAAATCTTTTTATGATTACTTTTATTTATTATACTACGTTGTTGCACCTCTTTAATAATTACCTTACTATTTTTAACTTGTTCATCGTATAATTATTTCTGAAGAACTATATTATTTTGTGTTGAAAACATTTAAGATATTAATGGGACCATTTTTAATAACTATCGGAATACACTATTTCAATTGACGATACAAGATAAAATCAAAATTACATATAAGCGAAATTATTATTTATTGAAAGTACAAAATTAGTTCTTATTTTACTCTATTAACCCTGAACTACAATGTTTTCTCATTATCATAATCTTTCAATGTTATGAATAAAATATTATTACATCACATTCATTATAAAAAAATACAAAAATCTTAAACAATAAATAATTTCAATAATTTTTCAATTTTTCGCAGAAATTGCAGTCATAAGATGAATAGTTTATAAATTATTTTATGTAAAAGAGAAAATATTCATATTTAAAGTTAATTTATTATTAAATAAATAATTAAAATTAGTTATAACTATTGTGTTGGCAAATGTCGTTACTCTAATAACATTCATACAATATACGGAACACTAATAGAAAAACAGAAGTAAGAACTCCAACTTGATATGCTACCTCGAAATATTCTTTCTACAAGTAAATTAGAATTATCATTCTTGCATAGGAAATTAATCCACGAGTTTCGTGAGAAAGATCGCCGCATCAAGAAGAATCGCTGAAACGAAATGATGCGCAAGAAAACATGAATTCACACGCGTGAACAAAATGTCCGCTCAATCGATCGATCCGCCTTTAGCTCAGCCCCACGATGTACTCGTTACCTAATCGTCATAAAAGCAGACCCCCAGCGAAAGACCGGTTGGTTGCAGGATCCTGCAACTCATCCCTACCCCTTTGCGTCGTGACGATTAAGGCGCGTGCTGCCTAATAAAAGACGCGCATGTATACATGTAGGGTTGCTAGCTCCGTACACTTAAAAAGAGCTCAGGTTGGGTTAAACTGGTTCTGTAGAGATATTAGGCGCTCGCATAGGCACGCGACTCGCAGGTTGCAGAATTACGTTCAGTAAGATCCGTGCAATGTTCTGCAAGACCTGTATTTCATGCTAGCAATACTTGCGCACGTGTGTATGTAAGACACCTTGCAAAAGGGAAGCCCGTCCTTGTGAAGATTATCGATTCAAGCCACAACAAGGGGTAAAGTGTCTTGAGAGAGGTCCTACAAAACGTATTGTATATTAAGTAAAATAAAAAAGCAATAAATAGTATAAATTACTATTTTCAATTTTCTTTCAAAAATTAAGGTTTCGACGAGGATAATATGTTTACTTGACTAAATAACAATTAATATTGGTTTAATAATGCATACAAAAATTTATTTTGAGAAATATACTTATATTCAAGAACAACATTACTCTGAGGTTGATGGATTGTAAAACCAAATTAAAAACTTAGTAAAGTCTTGTGTACGGTTAATAGCTTATACTTCAGTAAATCAATAGTCTTTATACACAGTAATGTATAGCTGTGTAGAGCTATGCGCAACAGATCAAGTCTTCACTCTGTACAACACACTTACACACACATTCCTAAACCTCATAACAGAGGAGAACTCGAGCCAGCGGGTGAGTGAGATGCGAATTGCAAGGACGGATATCAGGGGCGTGTGCACTTTGGCTTGTCTGCATATGTGCCAGCACCACTGTCGCTGCCGTGCTATATATGAACGAGGACGCGAACGGCTTCCGGTGGCAGCTAGTGCAATCAGCGTATACAAAGCACCGATAGGCTTATTAGGCAATCATGTAATCTATGTTTATCTATAGCATATCCCCCGACCCTTCCAGCTTCCAGACAAACCTGTGGTAAACTCCGATTCTAACCCTGCGTTTGTGTATGTGCATATGTATAGGTGTCCATAGTATACGCGTGCATAAATGAGTTTCAAACTGCACAAACATATAGAGTCACGCAGTATTACGCAAAGCTTCCCCATTCGAGGCAAGTGTATGCAAAAGAATCGATTAGAAGTCGATCACAGCGCTTTATTAGTATGTTAAATTAACTTCTCCCAATAATGCTGCAAATGCAACGAGCATTATGACAACAAGCGACTTAGGCAGTTTAGCATCGCTATAATTGTGCGGCCTATAATCTTAATGCTTTTCGATGAAGCAACTAAATTACCTGCTTATAATACATAGTAATGAACTAAATGTTTTGATTGCTATCTGCAGCTATGACGAAGTGATTATAATAATTATGTTTACACTTACCATAAAACAGATGCTCAATCTCCAACGTTTTTCAATGCATTTAATTATTATTATTAGATTAATTAAATTATACATAAACCACATAAATATAAAACTTCTGTAATATTCTCCTTAGTCATTAAATCAGGTACAAACTATTGTACCGAGTCTTATTACAATTTTTGAACAAATTATTAAATCAAGAGAAATTTGTCTAAAATCTCGAATGATTTATGAAATCTTTAAAAATCTTTATGAAATAATTTATAAAACTTTTTCATTGTTTAATTTGACTATTTGACAATAAAACACGCACTTACTACTTTTTTCTGATAATTTTATTGACATTAAGTACATTGATAAAGGGTAGGATTTAAATAAACGCCATGAAAACCATCAAATCGTATTTGGTGTCACGTACCCGTTTGGCTACAATTTAAGTTAATTTTCATATCTTTAATGAAATAATTTGGTGAAATTTTATATTGATACGCTTATTTGCAGCTATGCGGTTTTTTTTATCAAAGAATAGATACAAAAAATTTTTTACAATTATTTAAAACTTTTTAATCGTATTGCTGAAGTTTACTCATTGTCACATTTTGTTGTTTGTGCTTAATACTGAAAGCAGATAGATTCAGATGATCAAAAGAATATGTTTATGAAATTCCTAGACGGGCGACGCTGTTAAATATGGTCGATTTTCGGTAAAATATAGAAATCATTGTAATTTTTTTTTTATAATTAAGCTCATATATCCTGCTGTTGTAGGTAAGCATAATACAACTTGTACAAATACCGGCAATTCTAATTTATCTTATTTTACTCATTGGATTTGTTAGGAAAATACACCGAAGCAAGATTCGTAGTACCATAGACACGAATATAACTCAAGTAGGTCTAATTACGCTGGCCGAGAAAATTTATTAGCTAAGGTAACTAAATGGGTTGAGCTACATCAACCAATCGTGATTTTGTCTAAAGCAAGCAAATAATTCAGTTGTGTGATTTACAAGATGTATAGATTTGCGCGGGCTCTTGTAAAATTTTTCAATAATTGAACCATTTAACGAGTTGTTTTAATACTGACTAAATATTTCGCACGAATAAAATATTGGATGGCTGATTTAGCATTTTTAGCAAAATCCAATTGCAAAAACACATCCTGATTGCACTTATATATAAGTATTATCTATACATGTAATAGTTAAACACTCAGGTAGCAAACTAAACATACTGATAATAGCTATAGTGAGCAGATTTGGTATAGTCAAGCGAGCATCTAATAGAGATTGATATAGTCATATAGTGCTGGTCGCTCGAGTATATAGCTAGTTTCGAGTTAGGCTGGACACGTACGGCCGTGTATGTATATAGCTGCAACAGTAGGCAGCAATGATAGGCCTATTAAGCAATCGCGTAATCGACGTTTATGTATATAGCCAGCCATGCAAGTACACCCGTGCGTCCGCGTGCGCGCCATTCGAGATTCCAATGGGGTCATACCAGTCACTCTCCCGCTCGCGCCTATACATATATGCACGTGTGTTGTGTTCGTGTGCCCGATGCAACACATGCATATGTGTATACGTGTATACACTGGCGCAACAGCGTCCCGCGTATTAACCTGTGAATATGTATGTGTTATGACTCGTGCATGTGTATCATATTCGAGGTCGCGAGCACGTGGACTGCTGCAGACGAGTCCCAATGTGAATTTCCGTCGTGAAGCTGCGCATAATCATCATCGTAAAATTTTATAAAGCAAGCCAATTAATCAGAAGGCGTTTAATCATTTTCCCTCGCATGTTTAAATGCGCAGTGCGCAGGCACTTGCTCGAGCTACCTCTAGTCCATACAGCTCAAGAGAGAAACGAGTAGACAATGACTGGGATCGCTTGAATTTTGGCGCTACAACTCCATTCAGATTATTATTCGCTAAACGAATAATAAATTTTGATCATACACATGTGCACCGGAGCCTTTGTGTTGTTTGCTACGAGCTAAAGTTCGACGAACCACCAGAAAGAACATGCATGGGGTGAGCGAAAAAAAAATTAATCCGTTATGTACCATTAAACGTACGTAATGCAGGTATTTTGGTTATTTGCATTCTGCGAACTATTGCCCTCGCAGTCTTTATTCATACAAGCGAATGACTGCTGCGCTCGTATTTACGATTGTAAAAGGCGATTTTGTTGCTCATTGTTCGTGCAAAGCGCATAAAACGAGCTATAGAATGCGCGATATGCGTCGAGAGTATAGTTTTGCCTATTTAAAGGATAAGGTAAACGCGTTTTAGACTCGAGTGTATTGTAGCTTACTACATAATGCCCCGAATAAATGCTGAAATTCCTCGTTTCTATTTGAACCAATAAATCCTCATCGATTCTTTGGAGAAGTCCTTTGGAATTAATTATTGGGCTACAATAAATCAAAGAGCTATAGATCACTATAGTATTGCTCGAAAAATTGCAATAAATCACGCGTAAATAGCGACATTGCAGGATATCTTGACTGAGAGATTAACCAAGACAATCGCACTAGACGCTGTTCAATGGGACGCACTAGCAGCAGTCGTCCAAGCAACGCACACATCGATAACACGTCGATCGATCAAGCTACTAGATTGTGTATAAATTTCGCGTATCAGTGAGTGTTATATGTATATTCGACATCTAATGCACACAGGCGTACTACGTCGACAAGTACACGCGGAGATGTGTTTGTGTGTGTGAGTGTGTGTGCGTGTGTGTTTGTCTGGATGATAGGTACACATTGTATAATGGCCCAGGGAGCGAGCGAAGCTATTAGCCAATCAGAGGTAATCGATGTTTGCCTCCTGGAGTCAAGCGGCACATGTATACAGCAGCTCCTGCACACCGACTCGCACACATAATATGAGCATTCTCCGCTGTAACTCTCTCTCGCTCACACACACGCGCGCACACACGTAGTGCTGCCTCTTTCCTCCCTTTTCACACGTAGCTACGACGTTGGATGGTTGCGTGCGTGGAACAAGCATATTCATACCTTCGTTGAACGCGTTACACGTTATATCTCGTCGAGCCACACGATGCGTTCGACATACCTCTCGAGCTTGCAAGCTCTCCTCCGTCCAGTCGGTGCGTGTAATACGACGATGGAGCGTAGCGATTCTGCTGCGCTAGGCGCCCTCCGCGTCCAGGCGTTATATCGGCGAAGGTCCCAGCGACGAGGCAGGAATGCTCGTAGGCGAGTGTGCGAGTGGTATAGATCGGCCAGCGGTCAGACGTAGCAGGTACATCGCAAGCGAGCGATCATCGCAAGCTGCACCGAGGCGTCTGAATCGCGAGCGCAACAACATGTGTTGATGTATAAACACGCGCGCGGCGCGCCTCGCACGCACACACACACACACACACACATTCGCGCAACATGAGAGCAGCAGTTGCCGCATAATGTCTATACATAACCGCACGCAGCCGCATATATATATATATACCATATGTATACGTGTGTGCGCTCGTTTGCATGTCAGCGTGTCAGTGGTTAATTGCATGATTGGTTATTGTCACATTGGCATACGCGGGCGCGCACCTCGACTGCTCGATTCTGCAGCTGTGGCTTGGCTGGACCCGATCTCGTTTGCAAAGCCCCCCTGTTTATAAAGATAATGTGTATATGCCGGGGCAATAGAAAAATAAACAACATCCCGCCAATTGGCTAATTTATACCGCTCGAATTATCGCTTTGATTCGCGCCTTATTGATACTCGGCTTTCTATTACGTCGAGCCGTGCGTGAATATGGGAAAAGCCGATGAGTTATATTAACACGCGTACATACAGCCGCGCAATCGAGAGCTCGGCTACTCCGTGAAATTTACAAATAGTGTGCGAGGGATGAAACAATCGCTGCTCGCCGCTCGCTGCTCCTGTCCGGATATTGCCGCTGCGCGGAGAAAAGAAAGAGCGACTCGCTCGCATGAGTGTATAAATGTAATGCTATAGCGCGTGGATTTGGCTTGTTTAAGATTGACAGGAAATGAGCCAGAGTCTCGTTCAGCTTGTGACTAGTATACGGAGAAAGAGAGTGAAAAGAGTCGGGCGTGATTTATATTAACGCGATGCCCTCGCGTTTCAAGACCAACGTGAGAAAAACGCAACAAAAACGTTACGATGCAGAATTTATTGCCAATAGAACAAGAGATACAATGCGAATTAATTTGACCTCATAATAGATAGAATTTCTGATATAGGTAATAGCGGTAATGTATTGACAATACATGTGTAAATGAATGTAAATATTTAATCTTCATGACGTCCAGATACAATGCTATTTTATGCAAATGGTGACAAAGTTTGAGTGAAAATTAGGTGGAATTATTATTATTAGATTTTAAAATTCAAGTCAACTGAAATTATGATTTACGAATCGTGTTCGTGCATTAACATATATGATTAAAATGCAAAAATGTTACAAAATATATAATTATTCAAAGCCAATACTTTTATCACAAACATGCATTTTTAACAATGCGGAATAATTTCAAGTTAAACGAACGAAAAATAAATATTTTTCGGTATTAAAAATTCGTCGCAAAAAATATGCATCGCGCTCCCGCACGCAGCGATGGCAAATTAAAGCGAGCAGCTCACGCTGAAGCTGTACGTTACACTGATGAATATATCACTGGTAAAAATTTACATATTCCATCGGATAGCGCACAAATATATATAAACGTACATATTTCAACTGTAGCATCAAGTTGTGTAAAAAATTAGGCATCAGCCGAGCGCAGAAATAAAAGACAGCAGTAGCAGCGGCAATAGCTGCGGAGGAGCAATGCGAAACGCGTCCTCATGTAGCGCATGAAATCAGGCAAAAAACGCAGCTACGAGTATGAGGTGGTGGTACACGAGCACGCGCGTATATAAGGCTGAAGGTTTAAGCGCGCAGAGACTCGGCCGCTCGCAGAGAGGTTCGTTCTGTGGTTATAGCTGTCAAGTTAAAATCTGACACGAAAGCTGCTTTTCGCACAGACACACGTGGATAATCCGCGCACGAACGAAGAAAGGAAATCGATATTCGAAACTCCGCAGTGAATAGAGAGAAAGAGTGTGAGAGGCAGAGAGGCAAGTTACGAGCGCAATTACATTTCGCCGTACTGCTGCTGCTGCTGCTGCTGATGCTACGTCGAGCAGAATACGTACATATATATACGTATACGCGTATGGTATATAGGCATGGCCAGTGGACGTCATCGCAGCGTGAAATGAAAAAGAGAGCGCAAAACGAGAGAAGAGGAGCTGCAGCAAAGCCCGCAGCTTCTGCAATCTAGCTTCGCAGCGCTAGAGTGTGAGAAAGAAAAAATCATCGCGCGAGCACATACGTATACGCGCTTCTCTAATTCTCTGCTCGCGATTTTTCCCCGACTCGGTCTCGACTTCTTTTTATCGCCCATCCATAAATACCCGTTTATATTTTACCGTTCCTCGCGCGAGAGCGGCTAGCTCGGCCTCGGCTACCGCTACCTGCACTATTTCTTATTCATCTATTTTCGACGTTTCTATGCCTGTATATTCCCTCTTCCGAAACTATATAATGCGTATTTAACGCGCGAGAGGGACTTTTTCAAATGCCTCGCGGCTTTGACAGAGAATTCGTGCGAGAGACAGAGGGAAAGGCACTCCTTCTCCAATAGATATAAAAATCTCGTCGGAAAATATGCGAATTTTCAGTGGCTAAGCAGCAGCGAGTGGTATCTCTTTTTTCCAACCCGATATAGCTAGGTTGTACTAGCAACAGTGACATCTTTGCGCTATGGACGAGTACTGCAATGCGTTGCTGCTGGAAATCGCCGAATGAAATCGTAAAATCTGTTTACGTCGCAACGGACGCGCAACGGCTGGCTCCCTCGTTTTTTTTATCGCTGAGTGCTGCTCCCAGCCAAATCCGCGAGTTATAGAATAATGGTTCAAGCGCATCACGCTCATAGACACTATGTCCTGGCTCCGCGCGAGCGCTTAATCACTCCGCAATGCGCACCTGTGACGCGTAAACTACTGCCTATTTTTTGGTTGGATTAAAATTGTCACCTTTAATCGGCTATTTTCGCGGCGGTAATTTTTAAACGAATATGAAATCATTCAAATATCGCAGCGTTCAAGAATTACCTTTTCATGATCGATTCTAATGAAATATCGAAAAAAATGAGAAAGAAAACATAAAGGAGAACTAGGTGAACTTGAAAAAGAATGTGAAATGTGTGCCAGCTAGTCACATTAGCATGTGACGATACACAAAATCGATAAATAGCCATTAAAACACTCAATCGCACTTGAGCGAGAAAATGAGAATTAACGCTCGGCCGTGTCCACGTGCTACGCACACGTATATGATAAAATGATTTCACTCCGCTGCTGCGCGCCTGCGGTGCATTAAAATGGAAAGTGATGGAAAAAAAAAGTTCATTTGGATTTAAACACAAGCGAACGCGTGTATCGCTACGCGAGAGACAGTTGCCGACTATCCGATATATTGTATAATTATCCGCTGCGTTAAATAACAACATCACAATTAAATTTCAACCCCTTTCACTTGCAGGCACCCAATAAAAAGACCATTTGGCCGACATTATCATCCGGTTGGAGCTCTCGTTTTGTGTAAGCGAGTATAAGCGCGTGTGTGTGTACGTGGCCGTGCCGCGTGTACACGTCATCAGGGAGCGCCGCAAAGTTTTCACTGAAACGCAGCCGCTATATTTATACACGCTGTACCGCAATCGATTCATATAAATTATTCCATTTTAACAGGAGCAAAATGTGTGTGAATCGAACTTCATTTCCATAATATACAAAAGTCAGTTGGTCCGCGTACATACACATACGCATACTCGTGAAAATAAATCACGATAAGGTATTAAGCACAGATTTTTCCCTCGCACCGTGCTTGCGATGGCATTTACGTTGCGCGCTCGTATTTACGCGTACGCGGATGCACTCGTTCATATTATTGGATACATAACCAGTGCATTATTCTTTCGAGCGCCGCTGCAATGTTATCGCAATATATGTATTTGCACAAGCGCGAGCGCGACTGTTTACGTGTGTTTGTGTATACGTACATTATACATGTGGTTGGCACAACAGCTGGCCTGCTGTTATTGCCGATAACCGGCTGCGAAAGGTCGAACAACGGCCTTGACATTGGACCAATTAGCTCGCTCTCTCTTTCACACATACACACTGTGATGCAGTCAACCCCTTGGTGTTTATATACATGCACTCGAACACACTTGCACGAGCATAATCACATACATTCACGCACAGAAATTTAATGATATCGACGCTACCAAATATATGCTCGCGTGAATCGCATTTAATCCAAAACATGTTTAAAATATATTTTTACCAAACATTTGACCGATCTCAAGTAAGCATCTCGATATAAAGCTGGAATTCAGAAATAATGCATCTTTTGTACATCTATTTTTAGTTCATATAATGCTAGCAACTTTTTTGTCAAAAAATATACAGGATTTTATTTGCCAAAAGTTATTCGGTCTTTTTTTCAAACTAATTGATATTTCAAAAGTTATTTAATACTCAGCAAATATCTTTATGCATCTATATAGCCCGTACACGAATATTTCATTTACAATGTACCGACCACGTCCGAACGAATACGGATTTTCACTACTGAATTTTAGAATACTCTTGATTAAAATGTTGCCCGTGTACCAAACATTTTTTCAGAACAAAATTTAATGAAATTAGACTAATAATAATATATCACGCGCAAGTATACGTAGATACAGGCAATTTTATTATCTGTAAAGAATATAATATGCATTTTGGACCCGAAAAATTATATGCATAAAGCTAATACATTCCGGCATAATACATGTAATAACGTAACACATAACAAAAATCTTATTATATTATATTATTAACATTGAAATTACGAAATGTGAAGAGCTTCGAATTGGAGGCAAAGAGAAAGCAGGGAGGGAGCGAGGCAGAAACAGAAACAAAAAGGCGTGAATAAGCGCACTTCCCATATTAGAATACTTTATTCATTGAGTGCAGAAACGCAACGCTGCAAAGTTAACTCGCATATATGTAGGTAGGCATATGTAGAACAAACATTGAGCGCTCGGCAAAACGAAACATTTTATTCGCGCGTGTATTTTGAAATCAAACAGAATACATCGTACTGGAAACTATTCTCAAAAGAAATGTTACAGTCAGTAAAGGCTGCTGCTGCTGCTGCTGATGCTGAGCTAGGCAAAATAACGCTTCAAATTTCAACTATCCAAACGCGAACCCGAAACATGGATGATGCGAAAATAGATTCGATGCCCATACACACATACACTCACGCACTTAACGCGCATAGATGCGAAGCAAACAAGTTACCTGGGCAGTACTCTTTCGCTTTACAAATGAAACCCTATCGTCATTCATCATCAGAATCGTACACTGCGACATAAAAAAAAACTATGAAGCAACGAGCAAAACAGAGGCATCAAAATTGACGCTTACTCGCGAAAAAATAACGTCTTTTTTCTTCTCTAGTTGTTGATGACGCTCTCGAAAGCCTGACAGCAATAATATGTGGATAGAACAATTTAATTCGTGAAAAAAACTGAAAAATTAAAATGAGCTTGTATTGCAAAGATCTTCCTAATGTAATGGGAAATATGTGTAGCAGCTACTTAACGATGGATACAACGTAAAATTAAGCTCTATCGCTCATTTTCAATGAGAATATCGGGCTAATGCCTGATGCGATTCGAGGCTTATATTAGTTACATTATCATGTGATCAATATTATAAATAATATTCTCTTTTGTTAAACTCAAATAGTAGGTTTTAAACGAAAACATTTTTTGCAGAATCTGAATTTATTATCGTCGATGCAATAAACTATTACGCAAATAATGCAATAAAAAATTTGATGAGGAGTAAGTATGTATTATTTCGCGTAAAGAGTGATATGCAAAAAAATTGAAATGGAAACTATACTCTTAAAGAGTACATTAAGAAATCCTGAAAATTTTAGCTCTTTAGGTTCATTCCTTACGGATCTACCGGAGCTCAACTTTGGATTTCTATTTTATTATTGTTATTCTGTTATTTTAGGAGGGGAAGGGGGGGCAGTATAAAATAATAAATGGATAATTCAAATTGGATGACATAAATCATATTGATCGTAATGATAGAATAGAATACAAGATCAAAAGTAAGACTTTTCGTAAACCTCAAAATGACCAATATTGTAATTGGGGAATCGTAAGCGATATATATAGCCACCGCGAAATGCAAAGATGGCGGACTTATCCCAGACGTTAACACGGGATGTATGGGAGTCGCGAAGTTAATTAATTTTTGTAAATGAATGAAATATTTTTACGAGTATCCGATACGGTCAAAATAATCTTCATTTAAATATGTTCATGTACAAAAATTTTCGTTAAAAAGCATCTGTCCCTTCGCCTGTAATCATTTAATTAAGTTTGCTTAACCCTCTATTTGACGTTTATTTCGGCTGCTACAGCTGTCTAAGCGAGGTTATGATAAGGCTGCAGCAGCCGAAATAAACGTCAAATAGAGGGTTAAGCAAACTTAATTAAATGATTACAGGCGAAGGGACAGACGTTTTTTAATGAAAATTTTTGTACATGAACATATTTAAATGAAGATTATTTTGACCGTATAGGATACTCGTAAAAATATTTCATTCATTTACAAAAATTAATTAACTTCGCGACTCCCATACATCCCGTGTTAACGTCTGGGATAAGTCCGCCATCTTTGCATTTCGCGGTGGCTATATATATCGCTTACGATTCCCCAATACGTTCTGTCGAAGACCAAAATAATTTTTCTGTAATAATGTTTTTGTTAAGCTCTGCAAACATTGCATTTCATTTTATCGTTCAATGTTGGATGTGCGAGTATTTGAACTTTTTTAATTGTGCTGTAGTATAATTTGTCATTAATATTTATGAATCAAAATAATAATTTTTTAAAAACTGATGTACACGTATGTGACCGACTTGGATGTAAGCACTTTCGATATATTATATGGTACATGAAAAATGAGTCCCAAAGCCGATATTTGAGACCACAAGGTCGCTCGTAAACGCCAGAATCCACGTCTTTTACAGTTTGATTCTTACCTTTCCGGAAAAAATGAAAAATCAACTTACGTGAACTCTTACAGACGCAAGAGACGCAGAAGTATGCGACCTTCCAGTGACGCTGCAACTCCAAATTGACACTTTCTTTTGTTAGCTTATCGGTATACAGGTAAACCCCGCTATTCGCGATACTCAGTATTCGCGGTTCTTCAATTGCGCCATTGTTTCGCTATTCGCGGGAATTGGATTCGCTTATTCACGGTTTACTTCACGGTTGTTTAGTAACAATTTTTAGAATAGTATATTTTATAAATAAATTTTTGAAAAATGGCTCCCACAAATAAAAATAAAAAAGATAAGTGCATAAAAGGAAATAAAGCTGTGATGGATTTAGGTCAAAAGCTCAAGATTTTGGAGCTTATAAGAGAAGGAGAAAAAATGGCAATAATTGCACGTAGATTTTGTACAATGATATGACCCGACGCGCAAAGCAAAAACGCGTGACCGACTACTTCAACGAAAATTTAAAAATTATGCTGCTTTTTTTCTGCTTCGGTATTCGCGGTTTCGGTATTCGCGGTGTTTTTCGGGAACAAATTAACCGCGAATAGCGGGGTTTACCTGTAAGTTTAATTTTACAAGTTTCCGGATCTGATTATTATGGTTGCAACAATATATTACTACCCTTGGTTGCGAAAAACAGAATAGGCTCAGGGCAGTATTAGTCAGCGGCTGAGAAAAACATTCGTGTACTCGATAAACCTCAAGAAACCAAAGGAAAATTGGGTAGTCGAAATTCGAGTCTCCATTCATACCTTAAAAAAAATCTAGTCGAGTTTTTCAGATACTCGCATACCCCTACTTCAATCTGAACCAGGACGAATTTGCCTTCATGGTCCTCGTAAATAAAATAATGAATCAATCAAGTACAACATTTGTAAGAGGAAAATCAAAACAATATTGAGTATTAAATTAATTTGTCTGAAATAGAAAATGCCAATCGAATTATAAGCTAGTTTTATGATAAATATTTGCATGTAGAATTAAAAATTGACAATTCATTTATTTAAATTCTGCATTGTTACATATAAAATAATTTTCACTTTATTCATAAAGTTTGAGCACGAATATTCGACGTTTATTAATTAAATTGTAGATTAATTTGTTTCAAAATCTTGAGTTGATTGGACTACATTCGACGAGTGTATCAGGGAACCTAAAGAATCCATCGCCCTTAGGTTACGTAATGTACGGTCAGCAAAGCAAGCTTATAATATTGTTGTGTATCGGTGTCAATCCAATCAATGCTTTATTAACGACTGCGCGAATGTGCGTACGTAGGTTGGTACACGTAATACGTAGACGACGGAGAGCTAGACAGAGGCACGTCACGCAGCGACGTCGACGACGCTCGTTACTCACTAGCCCAACTACTGCCGCATAGAATCGATGTATATCACTGAGAGCTCGAACTCTCGCTTATATGTGTATACAATATCGTCGGTATGCAATGTATACACGCTGTTTGTTTGGACGCGAATGTGTGTGCGAGTGAGTGAGGGAGAGAAAAAGAGAGGTGGCCTTAAACATGTGGTCAGTGGCAGTACATACGCTTTATCTATCGTTATATCGATAAAAAAGAATCGAGAGAGTGAGATAAAAAAAGGAAAATGAAAGAGAGTCGGTAGATGGATAGATAGATGGAAAAGAGAGCGAGAGAGAATCGAATGGATGCGAAGCGCGAGAGATATATATATCTGTGCGGCTATGCAGTACACGTGATGTATGTACAGCGGCTCTCGGAAAGCAGAGAGAAGGCAAAGGAGATAGAAAGAAAAAGAACGCGGGCGCGAGCGTATTGTTTTTCAGCCGCACACGCGTTGGCCTGTAGGCGCGCGCACGAGCCTGAGTTATCGGTTATTGGAAATCTAGCTGGACGATCGCGTATTTTTGTAGGCCACGCAAAAAAGCCCGAAGCAGCCGCTGCGTCACATTGCCTTTCGACGCGCGGCGCCTCCAGCACTTGTACAACGTATACGCGCACACGCCTGGCTATGATAAATTCGAAAAATGGCTAAATCGGCCGAATCAAGATGAACCGATTCGCGCAGTGTCACCATAGATTTATGCACTTCGCTCCGTATAAGATTGTTCCGCGGTAACGTCGGCGGACGCGATTAATTCTCATGACTGTAGCATGATGATCGTCGACGTAATTGTTTTACTGAAAAATTCGATGCTGCTCGTGCAGGAGATGCGAGGGGATAAAGCACGTCATATACCACGAGATCGATTATCGCGTAGAGGAACGTTACACGGGATTACATAATCGCCAAAAGCAACGAAAAGCATTACATCACTCGTCAAACCAAAACCAAAATCCCATTAAATGGAGAGAGAGAGAGAGAGAGAGAGAGAGAGAGAGGAGGGTTGACGGATGCGTAGCTGCGACGCAGGCGTTTTACGTGCATAACGTATGCGCGAGTGAGTGGGAGCACTCCTATGAAACCAACGTGTCAAAGATTACAGTCAAAGGGAATCGATGCCGACGCATGAACACGAGAGCGCCTATGCCGAGAGTGACGAAAAAAAAACAGCAACAAGTATATGCAGGCGCCGGCTGAACGAATTAAGCGCGATGGCATTGCTCGAGCGGGAAGCACATCAGAGAAAGACTGCCAGCCAGGCGCCGGCTGCTTACGTGTGTGCGTGTGTGTATAACGAGTGCGAGAGCCGCTGATGTGCAGCGAGCTTCAAACGTCGCGTTATTTAAAGAGCTGCAATTTTCCGTCGCGCCAATCACATTAGAGAGAGACAGAGAGCCAAGCAAAGTTTCGATATGCACTCTTCACATCCCGGCTGGAGCATAAAAATTAAGCGAATCCCCGCTTTGTGATCGCCGCATACACCTTATATGATATTTCGTTCGCTACAAAGAGAGAGAAATTTTCATCAACTCTTTCGATGCATTCATCGGTTCATTTTGATTGTTTACAGCCTGCAGCGTGCAGGAAAAATATAGCCTCAAGCATTTCGGGTTGACCGGATTTTTTTTCATTACACGCCTAAGATTCAATTAATCCGGATGCTTTTTTTTCATTTCGCACGCGCCTATGTACGCGTATACATACATCTACGAGCTAGGCCAGGTATACGCTGTGTATAGTGAATTCGTTTGAGTTTTTGGAAAAGAATGAAGGGTACTTCAAAGCTGTTGGTCGCGCGCGCGCTAGCTAACTGTATACAAGCGTCGTGCATGGCACCTATTCATCGCGCGCGTACGTGTGTCGGTTTGTAACCGTTACCACCATCCACGGCTTTCGCAGTTTGCTGGCAAAATTATTAAGAGCGAACAAATTAAAGTTTTCGGAAATTGAATTTTAATAGAACACATTGATTCGCTAACTGAGTGTTTGTCACTGGTCGTGCAGTTACACTTTGCCCTGCCGAACCATACAAATGTGTAGCGTGGACTCTGGCGCAAACGTTTGGTGGAATCAAGTTCCCCAACTGATTGAATCAAAGTATCGCATTATTATCTATTTTATTTACACGTGCCATATAGTATCAGAGTGATAATGATTTTTAGTTGAAAAATTTTATATCGTATCTAATAATTACAATTACATTTCGTTATTAATTCAAAGACATAGCGGGACGTTTAAGACTGTAATCAAACTATCATTAAGAAATCGATCTCGTGCAAAGAATAATCAAGCACACTCAGTTTTCCACTTAAGCACTTCTAATGCATAAATCGTGCTTTAAATCTCACAATATTTGGTTTTTTTTTCTTTGACTATTTTCTGCTGGTTTGAAGTGATAAATTGCTTTTTTCCTTTTTTTATTGATCTTCCGTTCGAAGTAATTATTTGCATGATCAAGCAAGAAACACGGTGACAAGAGAGAGAAGCGACCGCCTGAAAAAGTAGTCACGTTCCAGCCATACGAAAGAAATATGTAGATATTCTCACTTGCCATTCTCTTTTTTTCTTTTGTACCGAACATTTTACCGGAATACGCAAATAAATTTTTCTAATAATTTTCTTAAATTCGAATTAGAAAGGAAAAAAAATTACATTCCAAACAAGAATTGTAATTTCCGGGTGTAGGCACTTTAAAGCCGAAAAATACACGAAAGAAAAAAAAGGAGCGAGTAGGAAGGTAATGCGCGTGCGAAAAACAACCATCATTCAAAACAACTTTGCTTAACTTTTTCGTTACGTATCATTAAGCTGTCTCGTAGTAGGCTAAACACAGGCTTTTTGATAAATGAAGCTTCCACAAGCGAGCGAGCGAGCGCGTATACGTATACATGTACTCGCTGTAAAAAGAAGGCGACTCGGCTCAGTGTTCTACAATATACATACACAACAGAGCAACAAACGAAATGGAGAAAAAACGGGGGCGGGGAGGCTAATGTCGCGCCGACATTTTTCTCAAGCGTGCCAGGCATGGTGATAAGGATACGGCTGGCTATGTACACGCGGAGCAAAACCGAGGGTGGCGCAGCAGCGGCAGTGGCGGCATCAAACTCACGTCGACCAGAGGGGGTGAGTTTAGTCGCTGGGGCTTTAAAAAAGTAGCCGAGGCGGCGCCATTACGTGGTTGTAGCTTGCCATTGCCGCGACGGGGGGGTTGCTGCTGCTGCTGCTGCTGCTGCTGCTGCTCGTCTGTGCAGGAGGCGCAGCGTACCCTATCGCGCGCTACTTTAAGCCCCCCACTCTCTCGACACGACCATATTCTCTCCCACGTAGCACGACTTTTTTGCTGTACTCTTTCTCGTTCGTTACCTTCTCGGCGTGCGCTGATATGGCCGAGGAAAAAATCCCAAGGAAGCTCGAGAGAGTAAGAGAGAGATTACTTACACCGTCCGAACGAGGTGAGAAGTAGCCTCCCGAGGGGAGATGGAATTTCACGCAAGCCTCGAGAGATAGAGTGAGAGCCAGAGTAAAGGTTAAAAAGATGTTAAGCTTGAGTTACCAGAATCTGTGCAAGAGGAGGTGCCGGGAATAGTCTTGCGAGTGGCTTCTTCATTGCAGCTAGTTGAGCTTGTATAAAGTTGGCTTGGATGAGATTATTTCACTTAACGTACCTATCCTCAAGAGCACCCGAGACTTTTATTTCACCTCTTTTATTCGCGATTAACACGTTTGTGGATTTTATTGTTTTACCTTGGGATTTTTTCATTCAATTTTTTTTCTTTTTTTTCACTAAAGCTTTTATTTGCAAACGCAGATTTTAACAAAATGAAATATTTATCCATCAAATACAAATGAATATCGGGAAAAAATGTAAGTTTATACAACTTGTTTTGCAAATCGTACAATTTTGATAAATGAAATTTGCCGTGGGATTTATTGTTATAACATTGCATCGAGAAACAAAATCGAGAAGAGATATGTGTACGAAATATTAAAAACGCAGTGATGAATATTGTAGTACATGGTGCATCTGACCAAGCACTATACAAACATTAATAAAACGTAATATTTTCCATTTTTTATACTTTTTCATCAATTTCACAGTCACCACTTTTAATAAAAAGAAAAATGCCCCCATCAACTTATAACTCCTCTGTGTGTTTAATAAATAAATGACTAAAGGTAACACAAGTATATTTTTTAATTTGTATATTAGAGCCATTATTGAAAAGCACCGACATTTTGATATAAATGAACAACGAAAATGCAAAATAACCGCATAAAAATCCATGAAACACTTATCGATCGTTTTCTACATGAAATGATTCAATTGCGCCTGGCATGAAATGAAAAATTAATTTTCTTAAAATATATACCAATAATATAACGCACCGCACGCATTTTATTCGCTTCTCGGCAGAACGAATTCGGTGCAATCGAATTTTTCCATTTATCATACTATTGGGGGTTACGGGTTAATTCATGTTATATCGTGCCTCGCTGTACGTAACGCTCGCGCGAATTGATTCGAGTAGCAAAGAATGAAGTGGCACTTCAGACTAACTGACTTCGCTCCCTTTATTCGCACGTATATAAGCAAAAAAAAAGTTGCAGTAGCCAAAATCGGACTTTAATTAAAAATTAATTGGTCAACGAATTCGTGTCCGATACAAAACTTCCCCGAAATACCTGACATATTTTTCATTCTAATGATATTGGATTTTATTCGTGCTCGAGCGTACGATACAGTTTCAGCTTAAAGAAACTTGCTATTGTTAAATGAACATTTCGACATTTTCATGTTGCCACGCTTCAATTGTTGCAATGAATCCTGAGAAAGAGAACAAGATACAAAGCTTTGCTTTATTCCAAGTTTGCTTCCTGATTCAATGAATTCTCCGTTTAATATTTTTTATGCAGAGATGTAGGACCCATAAGAAAAAATGTTGCAGCCTCTGCAACTCATAACCCCACTCTAAGCTTTGAATTATCTTGCAGACTTTTGATTTCTGCAGAAAAATTCCCATGAAGAGACATGATCCTCTGCAAAGCATCTTGATACGCTTGCACAAAGAGAAGAGGGTCCCACGCGCTGTTGAGCATCTGGAGCCTTTTAAACATCATACATTGTAGTGTCTTGCAGGCCCGTTGCAGGAGACACGTTTGGACAGCGCAAGAGGGTCTTTGCACGAGCGACAAACCAGTTTTGTCTACGGGCTACGGGCCCCTCCTATCTTTCTTGCGCCTTACCGACGGCAATCTTCGGCGCACACGTGGGGTCCCACGCTCTACTACCTGCTAAAAGGGACCTAGAATCGGGATCGAGTAAGCGATGGGATCCACAGTCGACAGCACAACGCCTTCGCGCATCGTCAACAGTACGAGTTGCGAAGCTCACGCGTGTTGGGACTTTATGCTCGAGTGTCAAGTGTGTTTTTACGTTGAAAGTTTTGGTGTTAATGATAAACAAAGTTATAAAAAACATCATACATTGTAGTGTCTTGAATTCATAATTGAAATGTATACGCGACGGAAAATCGACTGACCTTTAATCGCTTTATTAAACGTAATCAATCGACAATAAAATACGATTCGAAAAATAAGTCGCTCTTTCTCTACCATTCATTTATATTATTGCTCGATTTTCATTATAATTCAATTTTCGACTTTCATCGCTTTGTGTGCAGATTACCTGTATTCAATGTACTTTCCAATCGAATTTATAAAACACGATCATGTTCCGTCTCGCACTCACACGCGTTCGTTTTCATTAATTTCATGTACGTGTGTCCGTGTGCATGTGTGGGCATATACGTATGGTAAAATACATACGCCACGCGTCAAGCGTTAATGAACCACTTGTTAACAAGTTTCAAGCATATTTACGTTCAATGCTTTTTTTGCCACAATTCGTATTTGGTCGGAGTAAAAAAAATATATACTTATTTATATTTGACTGTTGTTTTGGCAGTCGCTCGGCATTGATTTGACGCAATCAGCACGGAAACTGGAAGGAATTAGAAGCATTTTATATGATTTTTGGACGAAGCAAGTAATTATCTTTTCGGGGTTGGAGTTTGATCAGATTGTTATCGTGTATAAACAGTTTAGTACTCAGGAAATGATTGGTGATTTACAAATAATAATCACAGAGTCACGAGGTATAAATTCCATAATTAAAAACAACATTTTTCATCGCATAAAGCATCATTGTCATTCAAAACTGCTCAGCTAAGGCGATGAACCATTAATCAGTGCATCGAGCCTCGATCGGATCGGGTGGAAGATAGAGACGTAGAGAGAAAAATTAGCTGAAAAAAAGTACAGCAGCTAGCGTACAGGGGTGTGCTCGCACAATATGTGTGTATACATAAAGGCGCGACGAATGTCCTTCAATCTCTTTCAATCTGCAGAAAGTAGAGCAAAACGTTATTAATTGCGGTCCGATTGTGCGTGTGCACGCGTACATTTATATACACACAGAGTGTGGCTGTGGCGGCGGACACCGAACATGGGCGCGCGCGACGCGTCCGTCACTGTAATTTGTTCGAGCTCTCTCTCTCTCTCTCTCTCACTCTCGCGTACTTTTAACGTTTTTTTTTCTAGTTCGCTCGCACTCCATACGTACGATGCCGCTTTCTCTATCTATATGTGCGAATCCAACCTTTTTTCCAACTCTCGCCCACACCGCAGCGCACACAGGGCGAAGCTCGATGCGCGCCGCTCGGGAGCTTTATATACTGTCGCGCAGCTCACTGCCAGTGTATCAATGTGCGAGATCGAATGTGCATAGATGCGGAGCACGAAAACAATACAACATCGCTCGCTCGCTTGGACCTTCTTTTTTTTCATTTTGCTTCTTTCTTCTTTTTTGCTTTTTTCGCTACTCGCTTTTTTCTTTTTTTCTAGTTTCATTTCATTCGGCTGCTGCTGCTGCTGCTATCCGCTGCCTCTGCCACCCAAACGAGAGTATTCGATTCACTCTCGTTCTCGATCGAAGAGCTTGTGAATGGAAGCGCCAAACGTTAAATCAAGTGCAGCATAGCGGCCACGATCAGGCCAATCAATGCTTATGTACTTGCTTTTTTTGTTCCTGTTGCATTTTTTTCCATATTTTCACTTTTACCTCGATAGATCGACCGTATCGTGAGTGTATACATACGCAAACTCCACGCAAAGCTTTGCAGTACATTAAGCGAAGGCTCGCGCGCATCGACGATTTATCAGAAAACGTTTTCTCCTTCCTGTTTACACAAATTACACACTTTTTTCTGCTGAAACACCAAAATTCATTCGTACGGATTAACTCATTTTGTTGTATTTTTTATTCGGAAATTACTTGACGTCGATACATTCGTCAATCCAAGTAACAGCTACAGTCGGTGTAAAATTTTTCCGGCATCGATTGTACTATTCTTCACTCGTGTACGTACATCGGGCAAGGGCCATGTGTGATGCGTATGTATTATTAAATTAAATGCCATCGTTTGACAAAACAGGCGGGCGTACGCATCACGCAACACCTGTTGAGCGTTTCAATTAATAAATAAACAAGTGATTAAATTTGCTTATTTGTTTTTCCGGCAATAAATGACACGTCGATAATACTTAACGCTCCGATTCATCCACTCGTGTCATGGATATTTATGCTATATACATGTGAGTATACGAGGATCGGCATGCACTCCCTATCGAAATAATTGACTTCACTTGCAAATTGGCAATGACGTTTAAATCGCTATTTCAATAATTAACATCGTGACTTTCTGGTTTTATTATCCGCACTGATTGAAACGGTTTCCTTTCTCGAAATCTGCAATGTTCTTGCAAAAAGTTGCATCGCAGGTGAAATATTCTTTGAATCGCATAACGAGCTCTCAGCTAAAACAGAGCAATTAAAATATAAAAAATGTCACTTTCACATCCGAGTAATGGGCGCATTACCAAGTTGCCATTTCATCGCAGTGAGTACAATAACATTTTTCCGAACGTAAAAAAGTGTACGTATATATTCTCATCTCACTCGTTCTCTCTTGCCGTCGGTCGGCATATTTTCTTTCATAATACCTCTACCGCCGAAAAATAGGACTCATTTTGTGTAATGCTCTATTATTATTACAGAGCTCTCACTCTCTCGAGGACGTACCGAAAAAGCTCTCCAGTGCAGCCGGCGGGAAAAATCCACTGCACACACAATACGCTGTGGAGCCCGAGCGCTCTCGCGCAATGTTAACATCGATATTCTTTTCCTACCGAAATCTCGGTACGTCGTTCATCGTGCAGGGCACAAGCCGATGCGCGTATTTTTTCCGCCGGCGTTCAAAGATAATAACGAAAGCTTGCACGGAGTAACACGGTGAAAGCTGCTCGCAACGTTAATACTCGTGGCGAGCAAGAGTCAGTTTCAAGCGCGTCCACATTGAATTTCATTTTTTTAAATTTAACTTCTTCTCGTGCTCACCTGAAAAATCCACCTGCAACAAAAAGTAAGAGCTCTCGGAGTCGGGAAAAAAGAGCTCGGTCGAAAAAAGTTTTCGGAACATCGTTACAGGGTGCAGTAGGCAAGAATACGTTAAAAATCGAATACGCACACTGCCGTGTGTAGATAGGTCGTTTCACGAGCAGACTCGAAGGGGCTGCGCAGAGAAGCCCGAGTATTGAAAATATCCGAATTTTTCAGCGCTGTCTGAAAAATAAAACTTTTTAACTCCGGACCCCCCTCAATGATTTTCAGAGAAGAGCGAGCAAAAGAGGAAAAGAGAGTGAAAGAGAGGCAGCTTGCGCATTGGCGGTGACGGGAAAATATTCATGAAACTAACTATACGGGCAAACGAGACCTAAACCCGCGCTGCGCTCGCCGGTAGTGGTATGCTTGCCTAGGTCACAAAATGGAGCTTTAATTAAGCACTACATTAAATTTTAATTAAAAGCGCGAGAGGTAGTCCGCGAATTCGCACCCGTGTATACATATAATACACGAGCACACCCGCACACTCATACACACACATATAACGCAGCACAAGCACAGCGTCGCACGTCTGTAGCAGACCGGGCGATACAATGGCTTGCGAAGACCGGAGAGGAGGGAGTGAGAGGCTATGGGTGCAGCAGCACGAAATTTTTCAAAAGAATTTCTCCATACGCTTGGCGGTGGCAGCGGCGTACGTATAATTTCGAGCGTCGACCTGCTGCATCGCAGGTGCTCTCGCTTCTCTTTTCTCTCTCGCTCTCTATCCCTCTGCGCCGCTCGCTTGGCTCATTTATGCACGCTCATACCGGGCTCGCTTATTGGCTAGTATTTCAGAAAATTTTTTCGTTAATAGACATTTTTGCTCGTTAAGTTTCCCTCGCTACAAAACGACCAACATTTTTCGTTGAAATAGTATTCACGAACATTTATATAAGCTGCAGCATAATACGCGCTCGCTGCAAAGGACAATAATATGCACGTGGAGATGAAACGGAGAAAAGATAAAATTACGTAAAGCAAAGTCACTCTCAAAGCCTTCTCTGGGAGATTATTCATTAGTAGTCAAGTGCAAGAAGTGATTGATTGAGACGCGTTACGTAATCATTCGAGTGAACAATGATCGATGCGATTTCAAAGTTGTGTAATCAGTAAGTACACGTTCAAGAGCGCAATGTAAACTGCACAGCGATTTAGAATCATAGCCTCTTGTGATTGGCTGACTTATGTTGAACTTTTATAACGTTTTATTTTTTATAATTGACAGCGAGTACTCTTGAGTTTTCAATTTTCCCCATTAAATTTTTATATCGATTGACTGACTCATCGATTTTCTTCCATTCTCTCTTTATAAACTTTTGATTATTTATGAGCTACGGCAATGGACGCTACCGAAAATTAATAATGATCAAACGAGCAACTTGTTCGTGTTTTTCTCGCGAAACTTTGGGGAAATTATTTTGCTCGCTGTTGTGTAGTTTGGAACCTTCGCGCACACAGCCGCGGCGCACGGCGTACGTAGATGTTGGCAGGCGAATTTTTCGTTTATACGCTTGCGCGTATACACACAAACGCATGTGGCCGCGAACGCGCGCACCTACGTGTACGAGCTAAGTTTTAATTAATCGGCAGAACAGGCACGGCCGGGCGTGCACATAATGATCGATGCATGAATTGTTAAAGCTCTAGTTTGCAGTCGCCGTCGCCGTCGACGACGACGCCGCCGCCGCGACGCCACTGCTGCTGCTACTCTGTATTCCTCTGCATACATGCGGCAGCAACTTTTACGCTCGCAAGCGACGTACAAACTCGACTCGCTCGACGCAGTGCTGACGGCTCGACGTCGAAGTTGCTGTCCCTCGCGTTTATGTGTTTTCCTACTCGCGCTCGCATTATTTACCTACGGCAAATGTTTTTCATTGATTGTTGCGCTACTGTCTATTGTATAACATGCTCTCAAGACAAACTTTTCTCTCTCTTTATTCCTGATTTACCAAGAAACATAATCATTAAAAATGATCGATCATCAAAATTCCACTGAATAATAAATATGATTATTTTCAACGAGTCTTTGGAAAAAAAAATTAGTATAAAAACCACGATAAAAATGTTGTCCTCTATCTCTTAACGCTTGTAAAGGGTGTAGGACTTTGAACTGACAGATCGTTGCTTATTAACCGGGCGCGATACACCTCTCGTCCAGTGTCAGATCCTGCGTAAGGGCTTGCATAGATAGTTCGACGACCCCACGCATATTCCTCGCTCTCTTTCTCTCTCTCTTTTCCTCTCGCTTTTTCGCTCACTCGTGCAGTGTCGGTATTGAGTTTCATTTTTTTTCCTTTTTTCATGTATATATCACGTTTTGACTCTGTCAATAGGTTTCCCCGTCCAATTTTTTTATTATGCTCTGTCATTTGATTAATTGACCCGACCAGAGAATCGCGGTTATATAGCTTGCGTGTTTCCTGATATATTTCAATTGCCAGATCGGGTCGGCCACCCGCGTGCGCACCTCTCGGTTATTCTCGGGCTCAACACTTTATTTGTGATTTTCGTTTTTGTATTTTAAGCGAAAAGCTCTTGTTACCGTTACTTTCTTTTGCTCTATCCCTCTCTCTCACTTTATCTATTTGTACTCACACTGACAAAGTCAATCTTATTTTCTGTTTTGTAAACAGGATTTACTATACGATCAACTTTAACGCGCGAAAAGCGCAAAAATTTGAAAACTTTAGTTTGCTGATGGTTCCATTTACTCGTCCCAAGCGTCACGCGAATGAAAAAAAAACATTTGAATTGTTTATGACTTAGTGAAATAAAGTAGCCTTACTTCCTGTACTTTTAGGACTCTTATATTGATCGTAAAACAAAAAGTGCCATGAGCGCACATAAGAATAGTTTAATCAAATTTTTCTCACTGCTCGAGCTTCGTTATTGAAGCCATAAGTCTGTGCATGAAACTTCATCGACACGTATGTTTGTGAGTATATACTGTAACATTCATGCGCATACATAGATACGTACATACATACAGGGTAAAAGATGAAAGAAAAGTCAAGAGCGAAAAACTTTTGCCTTCGGCAGAACGAAGAAATGGCGGCTGTGCATGTATATAGGTTGGTAGCAGCGAGGGTAGAGACATAGGCTTTGTGTAAGCAGCAGCAGCACAGGCGGGTGAAATAAGCCCTCGACGACGCCCGCGCGATATTTCAAAAGCGCTGGAGCAGTGTGCGCGCGGGACAACCCATCGTCCTGCAAACAATGAGACTGCGAATTCGGGGGTGCGGCCATCTTTTCGAGGCTTCCTGCGCGCTCGTACCCACTTACACAGTCGGTCGTTTTCGCGAGCTACGCTCGGCTCTATATAATGGTACGAACGTAAACCTACGTCCATTCCACGTACACGTATATAGTCGGCCGCTATTCTCGAGGGTGAGACACAGAGAGAAGATTTGCGCCATTCGGACGCTGCTGCTGCCTACGTGTTATACGATATAAAACCTTTTCTCGCTGCCTGCACGCATTATCGAAATTAAAATCAGAAGCGCACACGTACTCGGCTGGGCAGTTTCGTACGAATTCCGTGGAGAAAGTTACGCGGAATGTTATCCATTGTCTGCCGCTCTGCGGTCGCAAAAGTTGACGGAACTACGCGCGACGAGGCACGTACCAGACACGCGTGTGCACACGCGCAGCACACACGTACACACATTTACGCGCGCAGATACATTTTAGATATGTGGAAAGAGAGAGAGAGAGAGAGAGAGAGAGGGAACAAGAACATTGACTCGAGGCCGTAGCACCAGCAGTTCAAATGTTCAATTATACAGAACGACGTGTATTTGTCACGGATGTTTTTTTCTCGTTCCGAATGAACCTCCGGCCGGGCGATATATAACACGTCCGTCGCCTTGCTCTGTCTTTCTAATGGCTTATCGTAAATCGTTCGAAGAGCTATTTTGTTTTACGATTGAAAAAGATGGCGTTGGATCGCTTGGATGAGCTTCGGAATGTTTGCCAGGCTAAAGCGTTCATTTTCGGAGACGCCTCGAACAAATAACCAAATCTCAAATTTTCTTCGTCTCGAGCTCGCGATAAATTAAGGAAGAGCATATGAACCACTCAAATTAGTGCGCTCGCGTCAGTCCCTCATAGCCATCGGTAAATTTAAAACAGGCATCTCCTTTTTTCCGCATTGAATTTCCAACCACCGATAAAACTCTCGAGATCGGGATTACGGCTCGAAGTGACTAATGCTTATTACGCGTAAACGCACCAAGCCGCACGCATACATGCATACGCACAAGTCTGCTCATGGATATACGTATACAGCAAGTCCATCAAGCACATATATAAAAACAGGAGCAGTGGCGCGAGGGCTCCTCCCAAGCTGCGGGATTAGTTTGCAACTCTCCCTTCGCCGTTGCTGCTACTGATGCTGCTTCCGCTGCTTCGACATTTTTCTGAATTAATCGTAAGCCTCTTTCTCTTGCGCGGAGAATATACCCTCGACTCGACGCCCTCGCGCATACGAAAGAAGCGCACGTCTGCATCCTCTGCCGCGCTAATATCAAAAATAACTAATATAAAGTTGCGGCCACTCTGATCTGGATTTGGTGCCAGAGAGAGAAGGTTTTAAAATCGTAATATCGACTCGAAATGAATTCTTGGGAAAATGCCACTCGACAACGTTGCCCGCTGCTTAAATTGAAGAACGTAGCGTCCATTCAAAGATACGCAATACTTATTGTTTGAAAAATAAGCTAGAAAATGATGAAAGCTTATCCTTCCTATTAAAAGGGTCTATGAATACTTCAGTTGTCTTCTGTTTCAACAAACGAGGTAGCAGAAAGAAAAGAGAATTGATATGGTAATCCAAGATGGGCGCAATATCATCTATCCTATCAGGTTGTCTGTACCATTTATAAAGACTCGTATGTCGCAAAATATATTGCCGTTCATTTATAAAAGACAGAATCATTTCTTGCGTCCAACTACGTTATGCCGCGTGCACGATCGATCGTTGAAAATGCCAACAGGAAAAGATGAAGATTGCATGAAAATTAATTGATCACTAAGGAAATAAAAAACTATTACACAGTTCTATAGATTAAATTGTGTAAACGCGGAGATGGAATTATGAAAAATTCATTTTTACTTAATAATATTTAAAAATACAAGTCTGAAGTTGCGCTCGCAGCGAACAGGAGTCAGAGTTTTTACGGTGGTAAAATCTCTCCGATATAACGTCTGTATAGCTCGCGCTACGACCCTTACGCAAAAAAATCGCTCTTTGGCCGGTGCAAATAAACCCGGAGCGCAAAACTACAATTTAACGTACACGCAAGCGAGCCCATAGACTGCAGTCTCGACTGCATACAGCAGTTGCGTCGGTAGTGGTGGTGGTGGTGGCGGCGGCGGCGGCGGCAGCAACAGAGAGGGTCGCTGAACGCGCGCAAGGCTGTGTGTGTGCATACGTGTGTGTATATACCCTCTTTTATGCAGCGCGCTATCGACTTTTCGATATTACACAGGCTTTCGCGGTCTCTCTTTCGCGAACTTTGCTGCTATTGCAGTAGCCGCGCTGCATATGTGCGAGTGTGTATGCATGCGCTACACAAGCTACACACACACACACACACACACACACACACACGTACACGGCACACGAGCTTGCGCCTCGCCAGGGGAGCCGAAATTATTTCTCTCGCTCGCAGACTGCGCACAACGTACGCCAGCCTAGCCCAGGTATATATACCTATATGTACGCGGCGGCAACTGCATCTAGCTTCGATCTTTTTCTGCACCGCTAACGCCGCAATTTCCTGCTGCGTCCGACGAAAATTTATAAAGAAATATATGCGCGAGCCGTAATCGCAAACATCGCTGCGACGTGGCTACGCTGTGCTATGTGGTGGTGGCGGCGGCGTTGGTGGTGAAGGTGCGGCTGTAAAAAAGGCCAGGCGTAGGTACGCGTTGCGAGAAACGTGGAATTATCTGCATTCGTTATGTGTCGCGTTTTCTCTCCCTCTCGCTCTTGGCAAGGCAAATCAGCGTAGCCCATATAAAATGGTTCATGTCACTGCTGCTGCTGCTGCCGCGTAACCCGTGTAATTACCCAAATTAGTACCCCGAACCAGCCAGTGCCACCACTACACTCGACTGGCGCTGCTACTTTGGATAGACGCATGGTGTTGGTTGCTGATGTTGCCGTTACCGCTGCCACTGCCTGCGCCAGAGACCGAAAGAGAAAGAGAGACGGAGCTGATGACGTTACGTTTGAACGAGATCAAGTGGACCGAGAGAAAATAAGGATGACGCGCCTCTAAGCGCGCGAGGCGTTTACTTTGCCCAGCGCTTACCCGTGTGTGTGTGTAGACTCGAGTACTCGTGAAAATATATATGCTCGAGTCTCGGGCTTCCGCGTGTTGTGTTCAATAATATTTTTAACGCTATATGCGCCTACTGCCGACTGAGTGAGAGAAAGGAAAGAGAGAGACAGAGAAAAAGCAATTAGAGTAAATTCCGAGCTCTGTTCCCTCGACAACGTTAGCTCGGCTCCACGCGTTATATACATATTCGTGTCCGAATAATATGTAGATATACGCGTGGAGCTAGCTCCAGGGATAAAATGGCCGACGTGGCGTACGCACTGAAAGAATACCACTACGTACGATAGCAAGAGAAAGAGAGAGAGACAAGGAGAGAGAGAAAAATTAGGCCTCCTTCCGCTGCGCCTCGTTAAATTTGCATAAAAAGCGAGCGAAAGAGGAAGAATACAGCAGGAGCGAGCGCGCGCAATTTTCGGCCTCCAACGTAAAATGACGTGGCCGAATGCGAATTTAGAGAGAGAGAGAGAGAGAGCGCAAAAGAGAAGCCGAGAGCAAGAGAGGGTCGAGGCAGAGAAAGGAAGATCTGTCAGAGGCCGGACTTTTGCTCTGTTTCACGCTGATGCGCGAGGTTCCGTTTATAATGCCAGGAAAAATGCGTGCACTCGCCCGGCGCTCGTTACTACTCTGCGGTTTATAATACTGATGTTGCCATGGCGAGCAACATATTTAAACTTGTGAAATGCTGATGTATTTGGCCGCCACCACCACCACCGCTGCAGTCTCCGCCGCTCGTAACGCTGCTGCTGCGCCACGATCCCACGTGAAAAATTTTGCTTTAGCGAAAATTCTTTTAGCTTTGCCGATTTCGACGAATTTACCTCAACTTTTTATAAATCTTGACATGTGACAATCGTCACAGTCACGTTTACACGAAATCATGGTTTGAACATGTGTTTGGTCAAAATTTATTTACGTTTCAGGTAAAAGAAGTATCAGCTTTGATTATTTTCATGGTATTAAACGCTGTACCTTTATTTCAATAGACACCTTTGGAAAAATCTTAACAAAAATTTCACCAAAGTGGATATTTTTAAGGGTAACATAAATTTACGTTTCTTTTTTTTTATACTGCGAACTGAATTTGACCCTTTAATTAAATAAAACGTTTGTAAAGCTATATTAACTTAAAACATTAAGCTAACAAGGAAACCTCCCCACCTCTGGGTCACAGATCCTTACCAAAAATTTATTAAGATCACCTGGTATCCTCCAATGAAACTATGCTTTATTTGATTTAATGAGTCTTGTAGGGAACCAATTCTCTTCTATAAAAAAAAATCTTTTTGATTCTCATTTCTGAAAGAAATAACTTTCGCGAACAAATATCAAGAACCAAAAAAGTCTGAACATAAGTCAAAGTCTTTGCATACAATGTTCCGTCGATGACCTTTTTCCAGAAACATCTGAAATTCGCTAACCTCTGTAGGAAAAATATCAACTTCTAATATCTGAAAATGGGTGATCGATGAACATAAAAATTCTGAAAAAATTCATACGTATTTCTCGATTGATTCTAAGACTTTCATTTCATGTATTTTTCCTCAAGTGGCTCTTTTTAAAAATAAAAATAGAAAAGATTTTTTAATAAAAAAAGACATTAATTTTGAAAATGAGTCTCAAAGCCCATAGATTCAAACTAAGCATAGGTAGCTTATTTATTCGAGGAGAGCCCAAATTTTTTTTTGCAAGGATCTGTGAATTTCAGATGAGAGGGCCTTTTGGCAAGTATCAATAATCTTAAATCTCAGCTATTTGAAATGATAAGATTGTTAAAAATTGTTTTTTTCTTTGTAGATATAATTTTGTGCGACACAATTTTATCGAGGGTCGATGTAGCATGCATTATACAAAAAAGCAGAATATCAGTTATTTTCTCGAACCATCGCTTCCAGCATCATGTCCTTACAGTTAAGCCAAGGGTGCGCGCAGGGTTTAAACTTGACAGGATATTGCGAAAGGTTGGGAGTTGTAGCTGGTACCACCCTCGCTTTTCTCGTCGCGCACGGCCTTGTATACGTTGTAGCTTTTTCACCTCCAGGGGGCTATGTGTATATATACTTGGCCCTCGTCGGTATTTCACGCGTTTCTTAGCAGATAAAGCCTACAGCGAGGCGATGGTTGAACATGTTCAATTTGGCCTCGCGCAGAAAGCAGATCGTAACAAGCGAAAGGGGGTCTCTCATTAAGTTCGCCATCGCGCCAGTTCGTATGTTATTCACATCCACACACACACACACATGCACGCACACACCTACAGAGCGATATTCGACATTACCTTCGAAACTCGTACAGTATTTCAGACAACCCTTCGTGGATCTTTTATGCCTAAGCACGCACATACAGTGATGTGGGCCGTGTAGTGCGTGAAAGAGAACGAGAGAAAGAGAGAAAGACTAATGCTCTCGTCCAATAGCGCTGCAAAGACCCTAGGAAAAGAACTCCCCCTTTTTACTTTTCTATGCGCGTATATATACGCGAGTTCGGGGGCGACACCCTCGTCTCAAACTGCCACCGCCGCTGCCACTACTGCCGCTGGTCCTCCAAGCGACCTTTCAACTCTTATATATATTTGCGATCCCCTTTAGCATCGAACGAGAGACGTATATGAACTCGGGATACAATGAATGCAAAGGCCTTCCACGGATCTCACTCACTCTCATTCTCTCCTTCCATCTATATATTTTCCTTCATCCACGAAGCAGACCCTAAAGGCTGTAGCTGGCAGCAGATACACATAAAATACAACTTGGCGCTCGGTACATGCTTCTAGATACTGATATTAGAGATTTCGCCCGAGAGATAGACGTATATGAAAGCTCTGCCTCATATTTTTAATAATGAAATCAGCCCCGCGATACGTACTGCGTACTTATCAAGAGGGATTCGAAGGGACGGACCCGTATAAGAGTGTACTGGCGTGTAACGCGCTCAGACGCCCACGCGCGGGGGAAAGAGAAAAGGAGCCGCGCGTTTTCGCCATCCTAAGGGGGCTCCAGCGTAATTTTGCGAACGAGTTGCGATGGCAGCCGAATTGGGGAACATCGGCCATTACTTTGCGCCCACGCGCGCGAGGGGCTCCACTCGTTCATCGAGTATCGGGCTCTCGAGGAAAATTGATGATTGCGATGTAGGACTTGCAAGATTTTACTTTTGCCGCCTATGCGCACCCTATACAGAATTCTATAACTCTGCTTCCCTCGTCAGCCCAACTTATTAAGTAATCTGTCTCGAGGCCATTGGTTCTGTCCGAGGCCATTATTTTATTTACAAAAATTCGTCATAATTGCATGCGGGCCTTGATAAAAGACTCCTATTCATTCATTGTGAGCAATCAGAGAGGTATTATTCAGGGCTTCCTCAAGTACGATGAAACATTGAATAGATATTCCTATCGAAAGCCGTACTTTTGTCAATGTATTTTAATTATTTAATCAAGTCCAGCATTCTTTGTTCGCCTAAACTTGAAAAAATTATACCTTCAGATTGAAATGCTTAATAAGAAAAGTTGGAGGAAAGGAATGAGGCAAGTTGGAGCTCATTCCGAAAAATTTTAGCTCGCATCTGACTTGTCACTTTGGTCTGGTCAAGCAATAGGAAAATACTCTCGCATATAGCGCTGTACAATACCATATGGTTCGAGAGCACACGTGCTATTCGGTAATTTATGTAAAATAAAGCACTTCGCCAAGTGCTTACTCAAATGTGCGAGTACGACGTTACAATGGGACCCGTAAAAAGAGAGAGAGAGCTATATATTTGTGTTTTTACAAACTTACTCGGTACTTTTTTCTACTGCTGCCATGCCATTACTTCGCACGATATCTTATTTGAGCTTATCGCTTCATCTGTGTTAGAGTATTTCATTGTTTTTTTCCTCTCTAATAAGAAAACTATGAGTCCGCACATGTGCGTAGAGAGATGCTCTTCACTTCTGCAAACTTTTTCCTCCGACACTTTTGTAGTCTCGGCACGTACCAAGACAAGAAGTAAGTGAAATCCTTCTCAACTAGGTGCCAGCTTACAAATGTAAACCTTGAATCGAGCAAGATCGGTACATTTGCATTTATTCGAGCAAGCAATTAGTTGTAACGAAAAACTAATAGGTTTGCAGCGCACTTGGGAGACATTTTTGTCGCAGAACAAAAAAATATCTTCACAGGGGGTATTGTAAATTATTCGAGAACAAATTCAATTCCGAGCGCAGTAATGCAAACACTGCATGCTTTTATGCACTTGGAAGCGATACATGCCTCGGCATGTAATGCTGCTGCAGCTTGGTCACTCATGAGAATCGCCGCGATGGATCTGCAGAAAGCCTGTCGCGCGGTTGAAATAAAAAAAACGAGCTAGAGATAAAAAATAAAAAAAGAAGAAACGGAACGAGAGAAAGTATACAGTGAAAAATGCAAACATATTTTTATTCATTCACGAGGATTTTCAAGTTGCCCGTACGCGTACATGTATATACAGTGACCAACATGATGCAGCGCGCGGCAGTATAGCGAGGAGCGTGCCGCAGGGAAAAACAAAAATATTTTCTATATGCGCGCACGTGTTCATATATAGGTAACACGCATGCTCTACATAGATGCGTGCACACACACACACGTGCGGCTATACACAGAGAAAAAAGTGTAGATATTGGCGCTCGTGCGCGAGAGCCTGTGCACACATATACGCGCGCGCGTTCGGAGTATGAATCGATCGAAAAAAAGACGACAAGCGTTTGATGTATAAAAAAGATAGCATCGCTCGGCGCTCTCTCACGCTAAAATGACCGATTCCCTCCGCTGCTCCACATACACGTACGCCCGCGAAGCCGCCCATGTATTGTATATGCATTTACCGCACGAACGGCCCAACAACTAGTACCACTAGCTGCTGCTGCTGCTGCTGCAATTACCGTGCATATACTCGCGTACGATCGCGTGAAAGGAACTCAGCAAGTTTTTTTCGGGTTTCGAGTTATTATTTAGGGATCGGCGCCAAGTAGAGGGAGAGAACATTTTTTTTTCGAAACGCATAACTTCGATGCAGACTGCACTATATGCAAAAGTATTGAATTTTGAATTGTACTTTTTGTAGGTATAGCGCGTGAGATCGCGCCTGTGCACAATTTTTATGGTAAATATGTTAAAGCCCTTCGTACGCGTGACATTTTGTTCTTGATCGAGTCTTTTGGATTTTTTTCACGCGTGTTGGATTTCATTGCGGATTCACGAATATTGGCATGTAAATAAATAGCAAACAAAAAATTTTCAATCTATGTAAACACTGAAATTTCAATTGGTTTAAGGCTTTGTAAAGTGGCATCCGTGACACTCATAATTTCCATCTTTTGTGTTCTATATTTCATTGGTAAATTTATCTCTCCAAACTTTAACTGTTTTTTTATTTTTACATATCAATCCTATATGAGATAATAATGTGATGTACATACTCTGATGTTTTGGAATTCGATAATCTGTTAATACAACATTAGTAAAATGGGTAAAAGACCATCTTCTCAATATTTAAAAATGTTTTAAAAGCTTGGACAATTTACTTTTTGAAAATGACTCAAAAAATAAACGAAATAATAAATATGGCTTTAGCTCCGTTTTGATGAAAGTGCATTTATAAAGATTTTAATTTTTCGTTAAAAAATGTTATTAATTATTGGCTGTACCAGAGCTGGGACATGTATCGAAGGCACAAACACAAATGTAAACTCGCTTTAATTTCCATCATTTCAATATGTCATTAAAATATGTAAAAAAGAAAATATTTTCATCGCGTTTGATTAAATTATTATATTGCAACGTCCCTGTTAATCCAATGAAATTCCGCTAACAAGTATAATCAGTCATAAGTACGATCAAAATTCATATATGTAGCGGAGCAGTAGCAAGCGTACTCACAACAAGCTCGTCATATTCCGCTTATATTAACAATCCTTCTGCACGTTATTTGCCGAAGTTGATATTAAACCCTCACTCGCGTCTCATATATGCACATTCATATACACGGACGCAGTAGGCATATGTATAAATTCCAGCGTCAAAAGAGAACGAGCTTCTCTCTCTCTCTCGCTCTCTAACGCACGCACACATTTATACTCTTATCCCAATGCAGTGGCCAACTCACTCGTTGCTTCCTCGTCTCACCAATTTTCTCTTATTTATTTATTAACAATAAAATTGCACTGCACGCACGCCACGGCGAAGAGGAGAACGAGGACGAGGACGCAGACGCAGCCGTCCACATCGCTTTTTTCATCAACTATGGCTATACGCGCTGCACACGAATTGAAGAGAGACGGCTGGCGAAAAAGAGGCTGCAAAAAATCAAGCACGTACCTAGGCAGCTACAACCTGAATATGTACGACGGGTGAGCTGCATCCGCACGTATATATATAAAATATAAATATATATATTGCGAGCGTATGTAATAAAAAAAAAGCAAGCGGGCGCAGAACGAAATAATTACTCAATTATGCAATTACGTTATTAATTCAACGTTAAGTAATTGCAAAAGGGACAAAAATTAGTAGCACTTTCATCACGTTTTCGGACATACAGACAGACACAGACACATCATACATACGTATGTAGTCTATAATACGAGCAAGCGTATACTTTATTCGTATCTCAGTCAAACGAAGGACCTGCAGCAAAAAAACCGACTCTTTTCTACTTGTGTTTCTCTTTCTCTCTTCCTCATTTTCCATTACTATTTCGCAGGCGATTCACATTGTCGTGCAAGAAAAAACACAACATTGTCGTGCGAGACATACGTGAGCTCCGACGGATTTCTGTGTACACAACCTACTATAGCTCAGACAAACAGAACCTGTTTTCTAAGATGAGACGGGGCCTAGCTTGGGGTTTTGCACAACCTGCTATGCAATGACTTCAGCTACGGTCGAGAAAAAAAGACATGCACGCTTGGTGTGATACCTGTATACACATTATAAGAGCTAACTATTTCCGGACATAATTATCTATGCAGAAGCTACTTCAGCGCTCGATTTAAACAGATTTATAATGCCGGGAATGAGGCAGTGATGTTCTTGCATGAACGGAAAATTTGATTTAACAGTTGATAGTTGCACAAAGCTCGATATAAAGAAACCAACGTAGTTGGTCTTAAATTTTCAAAAGATGCAATAAATTAACGAATGAATAGTCTTAACGACTTGACTCGTATCCCTCGCAACTCATGCATATAGCCGTTCGATTCGAGCGAAAGCGTGAAATAATGAGATTTAAAAGAAGCTGGAAGCATCTAGCCGAGAGAAGAATAAAAAGGAAATGCTCTCGAGCACTCGGCCGAGCTCTGCCGTATCTCGACGCGCGCATATATATGCATAAATGAAAAAAGGAAGTACGAAGCATTGGAATCTCTTTTTCTCGTGCCATGTGCGGTGAGAAAAAACCTCTATCCTCTACATGCACATATATTCGCTCAGAAAGAGCTAGTGGGAGCAAGGGAGAAGAGAGAGAGAAATGAGAGAAGGACATTCTAGCTCCGGAGAAAGAGAAAAACGTACGAGCATCCGCGAGGCCAGAAAAATAACACTCTCTTCCTCTCTCGCAAGCGCACATTTACTTATATGTATGTATAAAAAATATCTCTGCGGCTGGGGCTAGCACTGCTGCTGCTGCTGCTGCTGCTTTCTCAACTCGACGCGAACATGTAAATTCTCGATGAAGTTAATGCTAGAGCAAGCTCAAGTGTGAGTGGGCGTGGGTATACGGGACCACGTATATATACTGTTTCTCATGCGCGCGAGCTTAAAATGAAAAGTGTTGAAAAAGGAGAGAAAGAGTCGGCGAGAGAAAAGTACGGCGCGCGAGCGGTGCCCGAGTCGTAAAGAGCGTAAAGGCGGAAACGAGCTGCGAGATGCACGATGCAAGAACACACTTATTCTCATTCGCCGGAAAGAGGGACGATGGCCCTCCCGCGCGCGCGTGCGGCAAGCCACCATTCGTTATGCTCTTAGCACGCCAGCGCCTGCCACGACGTCGTGCTCTCTCTGGCTTTTCTCGCGAGCCCAGAGCCACGCTGCTTTTCTCTCGCTCCTTTTCCGCGATATGAATATACATATATAGCACCGACGCGTATTAAAAGTACGCGAGCTGAGCGAGAGAAAAGAGAGTGAGTTTTTTCAATGTCGAGAAATAAAAAAAGGAAGCGCCACTACTCGCCAGGGAAGTCCGATAAACTGTACAATCAAGGACTCTTGATATGGAAATGTTGAAAATTGTGCGGTAAGATCCGTGCTAGGACTAATGGTATGGGCGCGCTAGCTTTAATGAAGAGAAAAGGTGTTTTAGATGAACTTTTAATGAGGATCCTTTTTCCCAGTCTCGAGTCCATATACTTTATGTGCGCTTCGCTGCTTAGGGATTAAAATGCAGTTAAGCGTAATTTATTACACCGTTATAATTTTAGCCAAGCTTTTTTTCTCAAATCTCGACTATTTTTACGTAAAACTTTTTCCAACGAGCGTCTTCAATTTAAAAATCTTGAACAGCACGACCTATTGTTTAATGTTTTATTTACAATGCTATAACTGTCAACGTTTTTCTTAATTAACGGTGACGAAGTATGAGCAATATGTTGTAAATTTAAATCAAATTTGCTAATGCGAAAAGTTTAAAGTGAAAAAATACGCTATAACTTATCGAATCGTTAACTTTTCACGCGTAACATTCATGTCAAAATTAGCTAATGACTCTGGTCGCTCCGTGTTTTCAATTCCTACAACAACAAAGTTTCAACTTTCTGAGCGAAAAGCTTACGTTCAGGAAAACAAAAGGTTGGCGCTTGTTCGAACGTAGTTTTAGCCAGTCACAGCGATAAATCAAATCATTGAAGTAACCACTTCGACTAATGATACACAGTAACGCCAGAGCGGCACCGATCAAATAAAAATAAACTTCTAGCAAAAGTCTTTGGCATAATTGTAAGAGAAAAATAAATACATATGATAGCAGAAGTAAATCATGAGTCGCAGTGCTATTACTGAAATTCGTTTTTGGAATAATCGGTCAAGGACCCGATAGTGCATAACCAGTCTAGTGTAGCCAACTAAGAACCTCTTAAATTTAGTACATATTGCGAGCATATATTGATTCATTTTTTCAAATTTATGACCTCAACAGTATCAAATTGATTCCATTTCTTTATATTAATGGTTAGACCCCATCGAAAGAGTAAAAATGGTAGAATATTATACTGATAATTATAAGCTTTCAGTAATATCAATTTCTTATCAAGAATCTCTTCTGTCAAGGACGGTAGAGAGCCGGAGGAAAAAGTACCACCCACGCAAACTGTCATTAGCCGCTCGCACAATTCGAAGAGCTTCAATATAAGATTTTGGATTGATAAAAGTATTAAGAAAAGGATAAAACCATCATCAAAGCTCTCACTTATTTTGAAGAAACCTAGAAATCCTTTTTTGGTTTAAATTAAATTTTTAAGTGGTTGTCTGCGTTAGTTTTTTCAGTAAGAGTATATTGTTATTTCGGATCACATCTTTTTTAGCATAAATAATCATTTTATCAGTAAGTTCATTCTTTCACTACTGTACGTTTGATCAACTTAGCTCATGATTATGTAAAGTTTATCGAAACTCTAGTAAGCAAGTAGCCAAAAAATGAAAAGAGTGTAGTAATTAGTCGTACACGAAATGGAAACGCCACAACGACAGTGAAAAAAGGTATAATAATAGTGAGTATCAGTTATGACTCAATGATTTAAGCATGATTTTTATTAAAATTGTAGAAAAACATATGTACAAATATCTATACATATTTACAATTGTCATTTCTTTGCAACCTTCATGAACTGTTGATGTTGAAGCCAATGCACTTTTTTTCTAACTTTTTTCTTGCATTTTTTTTCCATCTTCGTGTACTGTCCTTTGGTGCTTTAACAAATCCGATTTTTTTCCAAATTTCTTCTCGCACTGGTTGCAAGCGTAATCTTTGCGACCTTCGTGGACTATCTTTAGGTGGGCGAGCAAATTATGTTTTTTTCCAAATTTTTTTTCGCACTTGTCGCAAGCGTAATCTTTCCGACCTTTGTGTACTGTCCTTTGATGGACAACCAGTTGCTGTTTAAGTCCAAATTTCTTCTCACACTTGTCGCATGCGTAATCTTTGCGACCTTCGTGAACTATCTTTACGTGGGCGAGCAAATGCGGGTTTTGTGTAAATTTCTTCTCACACTTGTCACATACGAAATCTTTGCGACCTTGGTGAATTGTCTTTTGGTGCACAAGCAAATGTGATTTGTATCCAAATTTCTTGTCGCATTTGTCACATGCGAAATCTTTACAACTTTCGTGTACTATCTTTTGGTGTTTGTAAAAATAATTTCGATTCCCAAATTTCTTCTCACACTTGTGGCACGAGTAATCTTTGCGACCTTCATGGACTGACTTTTGATGGTCGAGCAAATTCTGTTTTTTTCCAAATTTCTTTTCGCATTTGTTGCATGCGTAATCTTTCCGACCCTCATGGACTGTTGTTATGTGATATAGCAAATTCCGTTTATTTCTCAATTTCTTCCCGCAATTATCACATAAGTAATTTTTGAAGACTTTGAAGGCCAAATCTTTGCGGCCTTCGTTTACTGTCTTCAGGTGAAAAAGCAAATGGGATTTGTTTCCAAATTTCTCCTCGCACTTATCACATCCAAAATCTTTGCAACCCCCATGAACTGTTTTTATGTGCAAGATTAAACTATGTTTATTTCCGAATCTCTTGGCGCACTTTTCACATAAGTAGTCTTTCAAAACTTCGTGGAATATTTTATTGTGTTTGAGTAATTTTGATTTATTTTCAAATTTCCTTTCACATTTGGTGCACGTGAAATCGTCATGATTCTTGTGTACTAATTTTTGGTGCGTAAACAAACTTGATTTTTTCAAAAATTTATTTTCACAGCTGTTACATGAAAAATCATTGCGGCCTTTGTGAATTGAGATTTGGTGTCTACTCAAATTACTTCGGAATTCAAATTTCTTCTCGCACCTGTCACATGCATAATGTTTTTTTTCATGGTGAATTGTGTTTTGATGTGTTATCATGCTTGATTCCAGTTTAAATGTCTCCTGAAAAATCTCAGAAACATATTTTTTATCACCTGAAACAATGATGTCGTGTTCACTCAAATTGTCTCTTGAGACAACTTCCTTGGGTTTCTTTTCACTTTTATCCATTTTCCGCCTAAATTAAACGACGAATCAGCCTATTTACTGTCCCGTAAATTGAATGAGTATCTTTTGGTATTATGGCTTAATCGAGAAAGACAACATTCAAACTTATTTGTTTTTACTGTAAACATGTTGTTTCGAGCGACTATGTGAAAATCGTTTATGATTATATTGATTACAATTAATTTACCGAGGTATCTGCTAAATCATCGTTCTTATAACATTTGAAACAATTTAAAATTCTAACTTGGCGAAGATTTCTTTGAGGAATTTTTTGACCTTCAAAAACTAAATACTTCCGAAAAAAACTCACAACAGAAAACATCGAATTCACATAAAAAAACTTCGAGCAAATTTATTGATCTTCATACTCATGTAGAATAAAAATGTCTATTCACCAAACTACGCGACCCCACAACTCCGTAGGAAATACATGTATCTTATGGGAACCAAAAGTTATTAATAGAAAAAATGAACGTACAATCAATAATATCAGTTGTTTTTTTATTAAGTTTGTATTGTACATTTTATCATAATTATTTACATGAAACTAGAGACTACCAGCTGTTATTATTAATTGTATGTTCATTTTTCTATTAATAACTTTTGGTTCCCATAAGATACATGTATTTCCTGCGGAGTTGCAGGGGTCGCATAGTTTGTTGAACGGTCTAATTTTCTGATAGCGCTACCTTCGCGGCTCAAAGTCAATAACCCGCTACTGATCATGTTATTCGATGAATAAAAATTACATAAATATAATGGAGATTGCAAAATTATATTAAAAACCTCTTTAACACTTTATCTTACGCATATTAATATTTTTAATTACTTTTTTGATTTTATTAAATAAACAAGAAATTAATACCTACACCTACGAGGCTAAATTGTATAGCGAATTGGAAGTTTCAAAAGAACACCGTCATTCCATATTAGCACACAAAACCAATCGTACTATCGCATAAAACTTGTGCAATATATAGCTTGAACAGGTTTAGCAATAAACACTAGATTATTAATTCGTAATATTTATACCTTCTTTATTTTCCGTTCAAATTCTTCTAGTACAACGCTATAGATTAGGGTACAATTCATAAAATTTATAAATGTCAGGTCATCGCGAGTTTGAAGTTTATCTTTGTACCGGACAAACTAAATGAAATGAGTAGAAGATAATTCAGGACAAAATGTGCAACACGCTAAAGTATTTAGTTGTCTAGTCGCGTAGCTGCGATACGAACACACTCCGGGCTACGTTCAATTTTTTTTCCGCGCTAATCGCTATCTCTTTGTATAGTTTGCAGGCCTTTTCGAAGTCGATGAGCGTAAAATCTGCGATATACTCTTAGGTGCTCGTGTGCATTCGAGCGCGCAGCGCTTGTTTAAATATTCTAAACTCAGCGCCAATATATGGAAAACTGATGGTTTTTACATATTGACGAGCATCAATATTAATAAGAGATACTATATTAGAGGAGATTACTATAGGATGAAAAGGAAGCGAGGCAGTTTACCATGTCAGAGCTCAAAAGTATGTTGAAATAATACTCGGTGATGATTTTCCGCGAATAATACGTGCATTGAAAGGTGGGCACACGGACGATCGCACCTTCACAAAGAAGCTCGCTGTAGGCATTCGCTGGCAGTGAAAAAAATCTCTCTCTCTCTCTCCCGGCAGTGCAAACACACGCACACACGCATTACGCAGCCCTCAGCGCATCGGCTGTATAAATACGGATATACATATAGGCGGCTATCACGCTCCGTTCGATAAGTCGGTCGCGTTTAATTCCAGTTCGCGAGTCTGTGTGGGGCTGCTGCCGGTGTGTTGGCAAATAAAGGCGCCGATTATGGCACGCTGGCATGCGCTTGGTCGAGCATCCTTTCGCCATATTTCTTTCCATCTTTTTCCGTACTTCGTGAGACAGAAAATTTCGAATGAAATTTTAGTTTTATTTTCGGAGCATTAATTAGTTTCAAAGTTTCTTTTTCTTGCGGGTCCTTGAACAAATTTCCTCTTTTTCGGCAGTGCCACGGCGAGCTCTGGCTCCGCACGCTAGCAGCCAAAAGAAAACCCGAGTGCACTGCAGCAAGAGAACGCGAGCTCGGATGGCTGTAATTTTTTCTACTCCCCGAGTTTAGCAAGGGAAATGACCTACGATATATTTCTAAGGGGCTTTTTGCAACAGCAGCAGCGCAGAGCAACGCTGGACGACGAGACAGGCGCGCGCGTTATCCTGAGCCGAAAAAAGATAAAACAACTGAAAATAAAAACAACAATTCAGCCCAGGTCAGAGGGAAAACAGAGTATGGAAGCAGCAGAACGAGGGTAAAAGGGAAGAGGATCTGTGATGCTACTGCTGCTATACACGTTGCTTCCTCGAGGGGACCGCGTGCGCGCGGACAATTTGCATTTCTCAACCATTAATCTAACCTCCGCTTCTACCCCACCTCCCATCCAACTCTCTGGTTCTACTTCTCCCAAAGTCGCTTTTTGCAATAGCGAGCTCACCGCTGCTGCTGCTGTTGCTGCTGCTGCTTGGCCCCCAGGGGATGAGGAATTTCAGCTTGCTTTCTCGAGCGTGTCTTTTTCCTCCGAGGAAAATGTCCAAGCGAGCTTAAAAAAAAGAAGGAAAAAAGAGGCGTACGACGGAACTAGCGAAGGCATGGATGCCGCCGTGAAGCGTTGCGCGCGTTGTTTGTGACTTAGGGATGTTTAAATATTTGAGATGCGCAATGTCGAAAGTGTAGAGGAGCTCGTACGGCTGCACGAAAGGGAGAAAAAAATCGTCTGTGCGCTGCTACCGCTACCACTCGAGGCCGCTTAGAATGTCTTTTTGAGCTTGTTTAACGAACGTTAACAATTTTTATGGCCCCGGAATATCTTTTACTTTGGCAACTGTGAGTTATACACTACACCGACATTACCAAAACTTTCGAGCAAGAGTCACCGCCTCTACAGGCAAAGCCTCAGAAGTGCCTTTTTAAATCGTAGCTGCGCTGTGGCGGCTATATAGCTTGGTACGCTGCGAGCTTATAACAACACTCCAGCTGACGACGGCAGTTTGCGTTTTGATGACTGACGCGCATTGTTGATTTTTCATTAAGTTCGAGTTTAATTTAATTCTATATAACCGAAAAGCTCACGGCCGCCGGAGCAGAGCCAAAGAAAAAACAACACGGAATAATCGAGCGATATACGTACAACTCGATTACTTATCTTCGGACGAGCTGCCGCCACGTGGGCGCTACATCGCAATAGATGGCAGTTATCGTTATCTCGTCAGCTAAAAAATTCATGCTCTCGCGCGTGCTTGCCAGGATCAGGACGACGCCGGGGCAAAAAAAAAAGAAAAATAATAAGCTCGAGAGTACAAAGTTCCGAGGCCGAGCCGAAAGAAATTAATGAGTCACGCGCGCGCTCGTCAAGCGCAAGGAACGATTAGAAGCTTGTGCGGGTGTATGTATGTATATGCGCGGCTGCGCACGATGACATAGCGCTCCGTGCGCGAACATCATTTTTCAACGGTTTTATTCGCCGTATAGTCGCGCCAGTCAGCCAACAGGTATAAATGAGCCTCGCCACTGCCATGTCGTGTACACACACCCACACACGCATACACACACACACACAGCAACTCTGCTCATATCGCGCTAACTGCCATGTTTTTTTTCCACTTGGTTTTTTCAAGCTCTGCACCGATGCTGACCGCTTGATGGCTGATAAAAAAATTGTATTATACTCGCTTGTGAATTATATTGCGTATATAGCGCGGGGATCATCAAGCTTTTCAAGGGAGTAAAAAAGTTGGCTTAGTTCGTGCGTGTACGAGCGTGACCGCGTGCGAAGAATCATTTGATTCTCTAAAGCACGAGAATAGCTGAGTGAATGTAGCTTGTGATTTAAACTTAATTATTTCTCAATATAATTATAGCCCTTACTTGAAAATTTCCGACACACATTTAACACGAAAAGTTCGATGACAGTTTACTCGATTCATTCGATTTGAAGCACAATTGAAAAAAATAAAAGGTAACGTCGACGAAAGAACTTGAGCTCTTTCGCGAATGAAAGAAAAAAATGTCGACATTGTTTCATTGCAAACGCGATTTTCTCTTACAGCGAGATACACGCGTAAAAAGTATATAGCCACAACAAAAAGTGCAGCCCCGTGCTTCTAATTAATGTATACCCTCTCCATTGGACTCGTGTGAAAAAAAGAATAAAATAAAATAAAATGAAATAAAATCGAGTCCGTAAACGCGCACTATGGCGGTGTACAGAAAGTTCATCTAAGGACAGCGTCGTCGTGTGCACGTGCAGGCGCGTTGCTCGACGCCATTTTATCAGCTCCAGCGAAAGAGAGCGTGTACAACCCCTTTGCTTGCTTGCTTGCTTGCGATGTTTTCTCACTCTCTCGGTACGTGCGGAAAAAGATGCGAGGGTGGAACGAAAATGAAAGCAAAAAACGAAGAGGCCGGAGAAGCGGGTGCGAGAGAGAGAGAGAGAGAGAGAAAAAATAAAGCCCCCGGAGTAGTGGCTACTAGTAGTAATAGTAGAGTTCGTTGATGTAAATAATATATTTGCGCCGAAAAGGATCCTCGTCGCCTCGTTCGGAAAAAGAGGAGATCTCGAGCGGGCGAGTTAGAAGCTAGAGAGAGAGAACAATACGGTGTTCATCGTATCTATCGTTGCGAAGCGTAGGGGTGTATCTTATAATGTCGGCCTACGGCAAGGGTCACGTACGCACTAGTTGTGTTTATGCTCGGGAGCTGCCCAGAGCAAGAGAGAGAAAAGCGAGTGAGAGAGCCGACGCGAATTGCTAGTGGCCACCCTTATATTTTCCTGTAGTCGGCACACGAGGTAATTGCGTTTGTTGATACTACTGCTCGGTTGGCCATTTAGAAAAATGCCGCCATGTAGAAGCGGCGCCGATGATTTGTTATCTACTTTCGACCCCGCGACCAAACTTTTTTGTACACTCGCTGATTAAGCTGAGCCAAACTCTCTCCCTCCCTGAGCCTCGCTACAGCCGCGGCACAAAAAACCACTACCCGCCGATGTTTAATTGCGCGTAAGCTCAACCATCTTTTCAAGCAATAATACTTTATATCTCCCTCCCCCCCCTCTCCATCGCTCTCTTTTGCGCGAGGGCCTGAAATTGTACATATAGGAAAGAGAAAAGACATTAAATGCAGGACTCGTGCGCGAGCCTAAAGTACGCTGTTTGCATAGAGCTTATCTTTGTGAAAAAGAGTAATCTAGGCGCACATATATATAATACGTACGGTTCAGTGCCACTGAACGAATGTATAAGTCTGAGAATGAAAAATGAAAGGAAAGAGAACGAGCCGATGGATACCGGTGAAAAGAATTTAAGAGAGGGACAGCGTCTCGCTTCAATAAGGGTGAGAAAATAACCGTAGGTTGCGAGCCATCGCTTCTCGATTGATTCGACTTGTGGATTGAAAAGTTATGAAACGACGATAGTCACGTTGCTCTTTTTTCACTTTCCCAAGTCCGGGCAGACGGCGACGAGTTTGCCGTCGTATATCGTACACGTGTGACGACTAATGAGCGGGGTTTGTTCGACACGACAGCGAAATGGCAATGATGATGATGATGGGCTTGGAAAAGCCGCTTTAACGAGGACAGATTACTGCTACTCTGCGTCGCCGGCTACTCGTTTCGTTTCGCCAAAAGGGTCACTACCGCTTCTTTTTTTTCTCCTCCGCATCTCTCCCTGGCTCTTTCTCTCCAAGGTTTTTTACCTGCTACTGCTCGGACTTTAAAAATTCGTTCTCCAAGGGTTGCAGTCGTCCTTTTCACTTTTGTCGCTATTTTTCTTCCTTTCGAAACTGCGCGTTCACATTTTTACTGATAAATTTTTCAGGCATTGTTGAAGTTTGCCGAAAAAAGGAAAATAAAAAATAATACTACGAAAAACTTGGGCAAAGTTGAAAATTTTTACGTTCTTTGCGAGCGAGTAATGCCAAGCGCACTTTTGGACGTTCCACGAAAACTTTTGTAAACTTGAAAATTCTCCTGTGCTCGGGCTTTTTCTCACCTTTCCACGCGAGCCCGTTTCTCCCCCTTTCTCCTCTGGCTCTTCAAACGGCCTCTTTAGGCGAGCTTTGAAAGCGCAGACGAAAAAATTATGTATCCAAACCCCTTCTGGCCGTTGGTACAGGCCGCCGCTGTACGCCCGTGCAGTGCTGCACACGCGTTAGTAATAGCAGTGTGCCTAGTGGGTACTTCTTTTGAAACGTAAACGCTCATAACCGTGTACGAATTTTCCTCTCATTACAAACATTTTTCGCTGCAATGTACCTCTCTCTCTTTCACGCTCGTATATGTGTGCGCAGGTAGAAAGTCGAGAGCCGAGAGAAAGAGCTTGAAGCCCCTTTAACGCCGGCGCATATAAAAAAATATGGCAAAAACATGAAAAATGAAAAAAAAAATATAAATGAAAAAAAGTACAACGCAACGAGCGCGCGCGTCATAACGCTGATATTTTGGGCGAGCTCGTGGAGCGAGCAGCAAGCTCGCGAATGAGAAAAAATCCTTTTTTCTTCTCCGCAGCGTGCGTGGCATTTTCACGACCGAATGCATTCCTCTTGCCTGGCGCGCAATACGAGAACAGTACGTCTGTATTCGCGAGCGCGCAGTACGAGCGCGTACGCGCATGCATAATACTCCGGGCGAACAAAGAGAATAACCTACCAGCTGTAGCTGGTATTCTTTAAAGCTTCTAAAATTTTGAGAGCTCGCAGAGTCATCTTCTGTGACCAACTGGTGTCGGTGCGTGCAGCTATTTTTTGTTTTCTCTCTCTGCAATTCCGTTGGCACCCTGCTATTGTATAGCGCGGCGCAATCGCTGCTTGCGCGATAAGAGCTCTATAAGCGGCGAGAAAACGAAAAAGAAAACAAAGAAAAGGCTTTAGGGCGTACCTGACTGAGAGAGCGAGCGAGAGAGAAGGCAAGAGAGAATGAGCGAGCTGATAGAAATGACCAGTAATTTGTTAAAGGATTGACGTCTCGGAAATTGGATATTAAACGAACCCCTTCTCGTGCTCGCTTGCAAGAGCAGTACTTCTCTTTGTTCCCCTGAGCGCGCGAGTAAATCTCGTTCTTCGTTTTTCAATTTGGTGAGAGAGAAAGAGAGAGAGAGAACTCGGTACAGCCAACTCAAGCATTCCAATTTCCAGAGCTGCCCTTCAGACAGGCATCTCCGCGAGTACATGCGCCTCTTTGATATGAGAGAGCCCCTCAACTTCGGCTACCGCTGGCCCATCGTTCGTCTCTCTTTCGTTCTCGTTCTTTTTTTTTCTATTGCGGCGGATTTCGAGAATGTTAATTCCGATTTAAGCTCGAGCCCCTACGGACACCGTCATACAGTCCACAGCTTTATATGTGATGTCTTGTCTTCTGCGTGATTTGTCTGCCGAGTATAATATGCCGTTACGCGAGCTTGCGTGCGCTTTGATACTGCCCTTCGCGTATACGCCACAGTTGCAAGAGCAAAGCAGAGTACTCCACGTGTCCCGGCTATTTTTCTTTTATACTTGGCTAAAAAATAATTACGCTTCTTGAAACTTCATTTGCAGGCGCGCTGCATTCAATGCTCTAACGAAGTAAAACTCCCATTTTCCTCAACGAGTTTTGTCGCGCGCTTTAAGCACGCCCCGCGCGCCCAACAACTTGAGAATACAGCACGTTTCCCAAGTACAAAGTCTAAATGACAAAGCGGCGCTCGCAACGTCCGAGTAAGTGCAATGCCTGGTGAGTCCGAGCTTACACTCTTTAATAGTCGTGAGCAAGGGTATTCTTGAGCAGCGCCGCTCACGAGCCCAGCTCACACATGCGCAACTTTGCCGTCTATCGTCCGGTACGTAGACACGTTCAGAGTACAAAGTAAACTTTCCGCAGGTACTTTAACCCTCAATTTGTGACTATGCAATACCTTGTTGTTGTTTCTAACAACTACGATAAAAAAGCTCAGTGCCGGCGTATCTCGTAAGTAAAAGCTCTAACAAAGCACGAGAAGAGCTTCAAAGCTGCGTTACTCTATAATAGAAATGGCCTTTCAAAGACTCAAGGGAAGAGGAAACATATAGCCCATAATCACTGCACGTGAATAAATAAGTGATGCCACACGAATGTTCAAGAATCAGTTTATCAGTGGAAGAACTCGAGTAAAATAAATTTTTTTTGTGTCATTTTACATTATTATCGTGGCGATCAGAGTGATTCAATGCATCGCGTCTTTTTGACTGCTTTACCGATGGAAATTTCAACGACCAACGAGAAATGGAGATCAGCCGGCGCATCTTTTTCTTTGCCTCGCTCGCTGCACTCACCAATCATGCATAATTAAGCTTGTTGACTGTAGTATTCAATTTGACGTTTTTTTATTTCCAAACTCTCGCTCGCGTTCCGCGTTTTTTTAATGCCTATGTCACGTGTTTCGTGCAGAGAAGAGCGAGAGAGAGAGAGAGAGAGAGAGAGCCATACGCGCGCATGGCATGAGGTACAGCAGCGGAGCAGCAAGCCGTAGGCGGTCTAATGAGTAGTCGTCGTCGGTCGTCACGTCCCTCTTTTCTCGTCGTCCTACAGACAGTCAGTCGTCAGTCTCTTTCTCTTTTCCGTGCGCTGAAAAATTAGTCTCCTTACAAAAAACCTGTGCTCGCTGCTGCGCGCAGCACTACGTATACGTATACAACGCAGCATCATAGAGAAAACGAAACGCGAAAAAGGGATAGCAGCACAAGCAGCGCAGGCTCGTATGTGTGTGTAAATAGGGACTCGCTTGCTCTAACACACACACACACACACACGTACATATATATAACATAAAACGTATATAGAGGCGCGGACGAGAAAGAGGAAAAAACGGTTAAAGGGGGGCGAGCTCAGAGCTCCTAGTTGCTTCCCAGCTACGAAAAAACGGCTACGAGAGAAAGAACGAGAGAGTGAGCGAGAAGAGAGAAAGAGAGAGAGAGAGAACGTAAATACACGCAAACGAGTGCGCTCGGCCTTTTTACAAAGGCTGTCCCGAAAGTGTATATCCCGAGTTGCTGCTACTACCACCCTCTCTCTCTCTCTCTCTCTCTCTCTCTCTCTCTCTCTTCCTCTCAGTTTCTGTGTGTAAAAAGGACCGAATGAATAAATTAGCCTCGGCTGCCTTGCTATGTGCCCGGCGCTACATACACACAGTACACAGAGGCGCAGCAGCACACGTTCTCTCGTATACGGCTTGAAACGAGAGGGTAGAATCTGTCAGTGCCGCAGGGATTGGCTCTTTCTTTCTTTCTCTCGCCATTTTGGTGAACGCTGAGAAAGACACATGCGACTATAGCCGTGTACAAGCAGCAGCAGCAGCAGCGCCAGTAACACCGCTACAGCAGCAGCTCAGCGAGGGTCGCTGTATGTACGAGGGAAAGACGGATGGTTGCTGCGGAAAATCCAGACTATGTATAAAGGCTTGCGCTTGCAGCCACCTACACGACCCCTTTTCTCTCTCGAGCCGCTCGTACTGCTTAGGGTAGAGCAGCAGAGGGTGTCACCGTCTTTCCCGCTCTACGCTCTGGCCGCTCTGCTATACGCCGGCCGCCGCTGCAGCTTTGCTCGTTTTCTCTCGCCTGACGCAAAACGATGATAGAGACTCCCGGAGAGAGCAAGAGAGAGCTTTAAGCGATCGCCTGCAAACACACACGCACGCATACCTTCGTACACCCTGATGTTTTTGTAAACACAGCTTGGGGTATATATACGCTAGGCTACGTGTACCGGCAGGATTACTCGTGGGGAAAAATGAGAAGGAAAATCAAGCCCGTGGCTCTCTCTTTTTATTTCTCGAAAGCTCCTTCGCCGTATAACCGAGCGAGTCATTATTCATTGCTGCGTGTACGTTTAGATTTTAGATCGTTGTAACGTCCGAAGGATCGGGCGTACTTGCGATAAATATATTAAGCCTCGGAGCTGGAAGCGAACGAAACTTGATGAGCAATCGTGGCCAGGACTTTGTCGGATCGAAGCCGAAGTAAGCCCGCTTTTGAAAGCCTGTCGTCCGTATACACGCATGTATCCGCGCGCACCGAGATATCTTTGCGGCTGGTGCAGTCGATGCACCGCTACGCTTTCTGCTCGTTTCTCTCTCTCTCACTCTCATTGCAATCGCATTCTCATTAGCATTGGCCGTGCGTAGAGCAGCGAGTCGGAGCCGAACGGGAGAAAGAGAAGCGAGGCGAAGGGAGGGCAGTACGGCTCTACTCTAGGCTAAACCTTGCCCAAAATCATCCCTTTCACGTGGCTTCATATCCTACAAATCCATCGCGCATCAATCGTACTTTGCTGCTGCTGCTGCTGCTGCTACTGCACCCATAGCGCGGTGCAATAGTAGTTGCCGCATCCGTGCGCAATCAAGCTCACGTCCTCGTCGCTCGCAGCTCTCTCCGTACGAACCATAAATAGCTGAGCGTGTATAGCCAGCGTAATCTTCTTCGGCGAGTCCAAGCCTCTCCCGTTCTCTCTCTCTCTCGCTCCGCTCTCATTACCGTCGTCCGATGTTGCACGTATCTGCTGTGCGCGGCCCAAAGCTTCGTTTCGTGCATGCGAATGTCTCGCTGCTGCCGCCGCCGCCGCCGCTGCAACTACTCCAAACCCTCGTCTCGCTCGTAGCCTATTTCGCAATTCCGAATACCTATAATGTGATCGAACTACGCGATTCACACACAGCGGCCGACGTACTCGACTCTCGTGCGCGCATTAGGACTACAAAGACGCGCTTAATGCAGCTCTGCGAGCTCGTACGAGTGCAGCGCGTACGTGGATGCAGCAGACGTGGCACCGAAATTTTCGACGACGACAACCACGACTCGCAAGCAGTACGACGAAAAAAAGCGTTTCGATAGAAGCGGGCCAACGAGCGGCACACACGGAGAAAGATATCGTTCGCGAGCGATCGCGCGCGCACACCACAATATATACGCATGCCCGTTATGTATGTATACGCGTCTGCTGTGTGCGTGCAACCGCCATACAGAATGAAAAAGCGAGAGTTTTAAATCTGAATGGAAGGACAGCGAGCTGGTGAGCTTTTTTTTGCTATAGCGTGGCATACTTTGAGCTGGCAAAAAAATTTTCGCATTTCACGCGTCCGAGGAACAGCAGAGCTGCGCCGCTGTGCTGCCTGCCTGCCTCTCATTCGTGTAGTGGCAAAGCTTCGCGCGCGCGGCTCTGATCGATCGATTATTATATTGCTTTTACTTTCATTTCGATATAGCCGGCGTTATGCCGCCGTTGCCGCTGCTGCTCTCCGACGATGCTTCGAGCGCTTCGATTTTTCTCTTGTACGGGCGCTGTAGTGCAGATATTCCGTCGCGTTGTAAAAGAGATATTTGCCGATTCACACACCATTAACGAGACACTTTGTACATGAGTTAAAAGGCTTTTATCGCGTTGAGCTTTTTTCATCCCCACCGTCGATCGGCTGGATTAGTTTGATATACGAAAATCCTATTACGATTTTTTTTAGCTATTCTTATAAGATTGACCAACTTTTGAAAATATTCAAGAGCTCTTTGCCTTTTTATGGGAATTAAAGAATTATTTCTAGTTTCCTTTCACAACTGTTTTTAACAAAGACATTTAGATAAGTTCGTTCAAGAAATTGGTAATTTACTCTTCGCTTGCTTCAATCAATACAGTGTAGTAACTTCTTTATTCTACAATCACAGGCCAAAAGGAAAAAAGAAAATCAGCAGCAGGAAAGGCAAAGTCTCAATTGGTCAGCCAGATTTTTGTAACACATTTATATGTGCGGACGCACCCACACACGCATATTATATATATAATATATTAATATGTATTACTCTTTTTCGACCTGACGCAACACGCACGAGCTCGCATAACTACAACAGTCGCTTAAGGTGGGCGTGGACAAAAAGACACACACGCGCATATATAATCTACGCAGAGACAGAGAAAGAGCAAGAGAGAGAAATGCGAGTACAATGTTGAGGGCGCAGCATTGTGGGCCCCGTGCACATAATGAAAAGAAAAAGAAATCGGCCAGACATCGCATAAGAGATGGTACAAAAATTTCGCCTTAAAAAACGTTTCGCATCTAAATCCGGTTTTACGTAACGCAGTGGTATCGCGTTTAAAAACCAACAGGCACATGCACGCACACATGCAGCGGCAGCAGCAGTGGCGGCAGCGGCAGTTGACAAAAAAAGCTTCGGGTCGTATACTCGGGCAACTATAAGCGCGCGCGCGCGAGAGAGAGCAGCAGGAAAAAAGAAGAGGCCAAGCGACGGCGCTGTTGGCGGCGGGGCTCTGGTACTTCATTTAGCCGTTATATAACATAGAAAGAAAGACAAAAGCAGCTAGTATAGGATATGGCTGAAAATTAAGTTCGCTTGTATTTATGTAGAGAGAGGGAGGGAGGGAGGGAGTCAGGATGCGAGTGCGCTCGCATTTTGTTTCCGACAATTAAGCTCGTAGATGCTCGGAACGGATAAACTTGCAGATTAGACGACGCCTGCATTGGAGAACAACAATGCACTCGTATAACGACGCATCATATAGAGAGGACATAAGCGAGGGTCGAGGCCACATTTACACATGCGCGCTCGTGCACGTATATAATCTCTCTCTCTCTCTCTCTCTTTCATGATTGTACGCATCCGCAGCGAAGGCGCAGCAGTGGTAATACCTGAGTAAAAACAGGTTGGGCTTGACCGTTGGAAACCACGAGAACTGAACAACGAGTTGCCTAAATCGCGTCGACCAACGCGGCCTCGTGCACGCAGAGGGAAAGCTTCGCGCAACGTTTGTAATGTCATGCCGCATGATACCTGAACCAAAATAGATGCACCTCTCTCTCTCTCGCTCCAGCTCGCTCTTTCTCCCTCGTCGTGTGTACGAATGTATTTATATATGCCACCGTATGTATGCGCCGAAGAGCAACGTCATATCGAGATAAATGTGTATGTGTGTGCAGCCCCACGAGCGGTAGGTATAGCGCGCGACTCTCGACTCTCGTGTGCAGATCTGCACATGCCAACCGCGAGGCTCGTTTGTGCGCCCGATTCGCGGTCTGCAGCCGCCGACGCCACCGCCGCGTCCGAGTCATTCTCCTATTGGTTGAGATTTACAGCTGTTTGCTCTCGCGACTGTTTGTTGCGCGCCTACATTTACGCATGCCGGCCCGCGCTATAATGCGCGCAGCGATATATGTATATACAACTTAAGGTACCGCGAGCGCATCCGCATAGCGAAGCCATATGCGAGCAAGTCGTGGCTGCTGCTGCTGCTGCTGCTGCTCGTCGTTGGAAAGTACCTGAAATATGCATGATAGCAGGCTGGGCTCTATATATACGCACGCCGTGGCTTGACAGATGCATGTCCACGATTCGGCTAAGTTTGTTTGCCAACACTTTGTTTACTCGTCGTGCGCGCTGAATTTATCAACGAAACTGTCTGCAACCTAAACACATTCGACATTCAAGGCCTTCCGAAACGAGCGCATAAGGGCTATAACATTTCTACGTTTATTTCGAGATTCGAGTGCCTGACGCTGACGGAAATAACTTCGATAGATAATTCTCTACTTCTCGAAGAGAGAAAAAAAAATTTCTAATATGCATTTTCTGAAGTTCATGTTTCCTCGAAGCAAGAAGTTCAAGTCCTGCCGGAAAATAAACCGAGAATATAAAATAGATAATAAATAACACACTTGATGGGCGCAAGCCAGCTGGCTTTCTTGCACGAAAAGTGCCGATATAGGTGCGCGCGACTTCCATAACAATCCTTCGCAATTCTCCGCGCTCGAACTTATCGACGAGTCGTCCTTTTTTCGCCTTGGCGCAAGTTTTATTTTGCTATTTTCGTATTCGCTGCAAGCCTTTCGGCGCGCTCGGTGGAAATTCGTTTTTAGCTTCATTTCTTGCTCAGAATGCCTTGCCAGGCTCACGGGCGCATTATTATTATCCACTCGGTACGTGCGCAATATACGCAAGTTCTCTTTCGCGAGTATTTTTCTTTGCCCGGACCCTCTCCACTCCCTCTCTGACTCGTTGTTATTTTTCCTTCGCTGTGTATGCATGTATATCTGGTGTAATGCATGTAAAAAGGAAATCAGACTGTATAATAGGCAAAGTCGTTGCTTTTGTTTTGTCGGGCAACTCGCGCTTTATTAATTGCGTTAGTTCAATGCTTGCGAGAGAAAGAGAGAGAGGGAGGGAGCTACTGCAGCCTCCTCAGCACTGCGTGTGTGTGTGCATGTACACTTGCCCGTATGGATGTGTGTGTATGGGTACGAGCTCGAGCGATTTCGCTATTGCATTCCTTCTAATTTGATTGTGTGCTCGCCATGTGTGCGTGTGCATTTTCACAGGGGCTTTACATTGTGAACGGTACGCATGGCATCCTTGCTGCTGCTGCTGCTTTTGTGCGCAGATATATTTTCTCTCTCCCTCGCACACTTGTTCTTCCTGACTATACACATAGCTAAAGGCATACGTGCGCTGTAAATTCGTCTTTTTTGCAGCTTGTCTTTGAATCTAGCCTTTTTTCTCAAATATCTTTTTCAATTTCAAGTGACAAACTACGAATTACAATCAATTTTGCATTAACTCATTGTGAAAATAATCCTTTTGCGTTATCTCGTAATGCAGAAACTGACGTTAAAATTGTTATTTATAAGTTTCAGCCATAAGTAATGACTACGAGATTAGCTCAGCACTAATATTTATTCGTTTGCGTTTTACTTCGTTCAAGCTTACGAGGCTTCAACAAACACCAACATTTTTTCAAGAAATTGATAACAAAATGTAAAAGCTTTCCACCACTAAAACAGTTTTATTATTATTTTTTTTTTATTTTACATGCCTCTGCCGTGTTCAGTACGTTTTTGCTTTTTTTCTTGGTATAGCCATCGAATGATTGGCTGTGACTATGATTCGTACTTTTAATCAATTTAAATATTCATATTAAACGAATGCCGAAAACCCGTCATAATTAAGTTTTGATGAAAAAAAAATTCGATCAGCCGCGAGAAGTAAGAGCACTCTTCATTCGACACACATCAGTGTCCTCGATTCTCAGGTGTCCCACTTTCCCATGAAAATCATTCATTACTTTTTTTTCCTTCTTTTTACTTTCACGAGTCAGTTCTTTTTGTCATTTTTTTTTTACGCATAAAAAGCTCCGTCCCCTCGCACGCACCGGATCAACTATTTTTTCCAAATGAATCGTCGCCTTTGAAAGCTCCGGCTATCTCTCCCTCATGATCATTTCCCCTCATCGTCATGCTCTCTCCTCGATCGCAAGCCCTACTACTTTTGCGGGAAAAAAGAGTCGCGCCCCTCTTGCTATACTACCCCTTCGCATAGGTAATCATCATCTTCTTCGGCATCGCAATCCCTCTCTGTCGGTTTCTCCCTACAGAGACGGGGTCCCTACTTTTGGCGCGAGTGTGCGTGCAGCTTGTGTGCACCCCTTTTTGGCAGAACCAGTGGTCACACTCTCGCGCACACAGACGCACTCGAAACCCCTCTTAAAACTAACCGGCTCTGTCTGCCTCTCTCTCTCTCTCTTTCTCTTCCTCTCTTTGGTTCGCACAGTCGCACACTCGTCGGTATACGTGGGAGCTTGCGGGTCTAAAAGCCCCTAGAGAGTCCTCTCTGAGAGACTGTGTGCGCAGCGTATACGTATACACGCTCGAAAGTTTCGCACTCGCTAACGTATCCGCGCGCGCACGAAGAGTCATGTGTGCCGTTGCGCATTAAACACGCCGAGTCGTGCACGCATACAGCCGCAAGAGATATAGCCAGACACGAGAGAGGGAGAGGGAGAGAAGCAAAGCCGTACGGAAGAGTATTCGTATGTACGCACGGAATGAGAGAGCAGAAGAGACGGAACGAGAGGAAGAGGAAGAGAGAAAGAGAGAGCGAAGCTGCGAACGAGTGGGGCGGTGCTTTTGCACCGCAAAGTTTTCAACGAATAAGGCGAGCTCCCGGACGCCGACGCATTGCCGCCACGCCTATGGCGCTGGACCCCCTGTCCCCCTTTCTACCCTGGCCAACGCCGCCGCCGCCGCACCGACACAGCGGCGCACTTCTACTACTAATGCTACTACTACTACTACTACCACCACTGCTACTTCTACTACTACTACTACTACTACTACTACTCCTATAGGACTAGTGCTCGTGCAGCTTCGTTTTCACCCTCGTCGTTCGCAACTCGCAGTGACTCCATATAATATACGTAATAAGCGCCGGACAAGTATATGTACAAAATCAATGCCAGCGAGCCGTTGGCCTTCTCCGCGTGCACACACGTACACACAAACAGCTCGTCTTATGAAGCTTTCCCATATAAGCCATCTATGCTGGGGGGCCTCTGCAGATGGCGCGTCGAAGAAAAAGAGAGAAAAAGAGGAAGAAAAGAGCGTTGTCGAACGTGGCAGCTTTTCACCTATGCACGTTACATATACAGGCACGCTCGGATCTGTAGCTCGGTACATACACCCCACCGAAATCGAAGCGATCGAACTGTAGCCGTGTCGAGCCACGCGCGCCACTAGCCAAGTTCAAACGATATATATAGCGCACGGGAGTAACCTTTTCTTCTTTTTTTCCGACTCTTTCGCTCTCTTTTTATCTTTCTCTCGCTCTCGCTATTTTTGTGTCGAACGCCGGCTGGCATAGCTGTTGCTGATGCTGCTGCTGCTGCTGCTGCTGCTGCTACTGCTACTGCTGCTGTGGCTGTGGTTTCGTTTTGTTTATGCTGCTGCCACGAGGGGAAGTGGGTCAAGTTTTATGGCTACATATATCGGATCTATATGTGTTGACATATATACATATGAATACAGGGTTGCAATGCGATCGACGATTGAATGGGGGCAGACACTGAACCAGTGAGTGAGGTCACTTTGCAGCACGCATCCGATATATACGTGTATACATATATGCCTACGCCACATATATTTATATGTGTTTGTTATATATACGTATATACTCATGAGTAGGGTTGGTGTCGATTCGCACGCAATGGAATGGCATTTTAATTCGCTGCTGATTGCTTACCCCTTGTATATATCATTATACGTTTCGCCAGCGCCGGTCAATGGTGTTTCGCTCGTGAATGGGAGCGATTTATGCTGATGAGGTCATGCACATCGTGCCACACGCGTACGTATACGTGAGCTTCCACGGCAAGGATTTTTCCATTTAATTCGTCGTTTCCTCTCGATTTCGTTGGCTTCCGATAACGAGATCAACTTTTCCTGTGCGCATATACATCGTGCGCGGCGACTTTCCAGTTATTTTGTCAAACCTAGCCGCGAGAGCAGTAGCCAACTGCGTTTGTAAAATGTACCTGTGCAAGCGCTGCAAAGCAAACATCGAGATTAATTTATCTCTAATGCTCGCTGCGCATAAGCATTGTTATTATAATAAACAAAAATACCTACTCTGGGACGAATTTACAGTAAGCGGCTGCACAAATGCAAAATTGCACTGTCACTGCATCAGAAGAAGAAGCAGATAAATCAGCATTTGGAACTTCTATATCGTAAAGGTATTATTGATAAATCGCGCTATTTATCAAAATGAAATAGTATAGCGTATCGATGCCCCGGTCTATATGTAATAATAAATATACGCACCAACTATTTAATGCCAATCGTTCGTTTTGTTACAGGCTGCGGCGCCAATGCAAAATGCGCCGCCATCGCTTCGGCTCCATTCGACTGCGAATACATCCTCTTATCGAACACAATTACACAATCTAAAAGAAAATTGAGCTTCCTATACATATATGTGCTTCGCTGGGCGCAAGTACACAGCACTCGCGTGTGTATGCGCATAAATAGTTGAAGCAGAAAATCTGCATTGTCACTGCCGGTCGTCTCGTTAAAATGCATATAAGCTTCGTGCATACACTCGCGTGTACGTATTCCTACTGGTCCAGCCTGCGCCCACGCGAACGCACTCACACTCAAACTCACGCGCGCACACATCTATAAAACACGTATAAGTAGTAAAGCACGTTTGCGGTCAGACGCAGCATTCGTTCGATTGACTCATTCAATTTTCTGTCACATACTTGCGCCTATAGCTATATATTTCACTAGTGGCACGGACTATATAGCGGCAGCAACAGTAATGTCGTGAATAATAATTATATACTCGATCATCCTCGGGCTAGGCAAGAGTATGAAACGAGTGCGCATACGTCGGGGCCATGTATGCTACATAAGCACGGCTACAAATTTTGTAACAAAGTTTGCACATTTCTCGACGCGTTCGACAAATCGCATAATCTACCGATTCTTTTTAAATGTGTATACGTATTGCATGGTACTTGAGAATCAAATCCTTTACATATACTTATCAGTGCAAAAGTGTTTGGCAAGAAAGAAAATGAAAATAGGCAGACGGCGTAGGTTTGACATATTCAAATCAGAAACAGATAATATTTCATGGTATAACCGCACTACATCAATGAGTCAAATGAAAAATAAATAAAAAAGTTTTTATCAATGAGTATGTTAGTAAAAACATAAATCTATAAAATCTCTAGTAATTCTCTATGACATTATTGATTCAAGAAGAACAACATACTTTAATCGTATTCTAATGATTTTTCTATAACTGTTAGAACATTCTCCTAGAAAAAAAATGTATGAATAATTTTTTTTTAATTCTATAATTAGAAAACAAAAAAACGAGCCATCATACAGTGTATTTTTTCTAATTAAGTTTCCATATGAGGCTCTAGCATAGAAAGATCTCTTTAATTTAAGTGAAACAGATGAAAAAGTAGAGCTCACTAGCGCACATAGATGAAAAGAAAATTTGGAGGGAAAAAAAAATCAAATTCCAACATGTGTGAAATACTGTCAGCATTGGAGCCTACCCGTAGGTACATCGGCGGCGGCGATGGGCAGCTGCACACACATGCCCGGTCAAAAATTATTCCTACCATATATAGTCTCGTGAATAGGCAAAAAATTTCGTATGCGTGCTTCGTCGATCTTTCATCAGCAGCAGCGGATGACTCGACGAATTCGCTCATACGCATATCGCACTGACTGGAAAAAGAGCGTACGTAGGCTATGTACCCTCCGAGCTGTAGATCGTCTTTTTTCCATCAAGCCAAAATCAGCAGTACGATTTCTCATTTGAGTTTACGCTGTATCCCTGGCTACGTATGGCTTTGGAAGTACGGCAAGGTCGCTCCATTCGCGAATATTTTACTGGACGGAAAATTTTTGGTAATTTTACACTATCTGTGCACTACCCACCTCTCACCCACACGTACGCGCGCACGTATGTATGCCCTTGCAATTTAACAACGTTATACACGCTGCACGACTCCTCTGCCGTTGCTCAGTCCAAAAGTATAATTGAAAAAAGAAAAAATCATTGCCTTTTTAGAGGGAAAGAGAGAAGTGGATTCTATGCAAATGAAGCTCTTTCATCGGTCATAGAAAATGATTCTTGCATCGAATCATTTTTTAATTGCTTCATCTCTCTCGCCATCTCACCACTCTCAGCGATCGACAATTAAAAAAAAACCGTAAAATTCAAGTGGTATCTTCAACGAAAAAAAAAAACAATAAATTCATTAAAATAACGTGCACGTATACGGCAGGCGCAAAATGAATGAATTTATACATATAGTTCGTCTCGCGATAGGAGAACGAGTTTAGCGCTTGTCGGTCAGTGCACGCGGGAATAGCTGCTGCTGAAAAATTAACCGGACGACGGACGCACAAGCAATTAAATGTTTGAGCTCTGACAAATTGAAATATACAACAAACTCGTCTTGCTTCGTACTTTTACACCGCTGCAAATCTTTTTTGTTTTTTATCGAAACATAAATTATAATAGATGCTATACATAATGCAGATTTGTTAGTAATTATGATTTTCTAAGAAACATTAAAACTCCTTTGAATAATTTATTCAAGTTAATTTAGTAATTAGATGATAATTTAAAGTCCACAGTCTTTTATGCTCTACCATTTAATTTCATTACCTACAACTATAAAAAAAAGAGATTAATGTATAGATCAACACCAAAGCTAAACAAGACAAAGTCTCTAAATCGATCTTGTTAAAATAAAGCAGAACGTGTTAATATTGATCGTCAAAAATGTTCTCTTTTTTCAGAGCATTTTGCTAGAAAAACGGTAAAGTTGTCACTCAGCTGCTGACCTTGTATCAAACCTATAAAGCTGTATTTTAAGCTCGATGGCGAGAGCGGTGGAACTGAAAAAAGAAAGAGAAGATTCATCGATGCACCCGTGGCACTCTCGAAAAGAAATAAAAAGAATAGCCAAAAGACAGGCGTTTGCTAGTTGTGTGCTGGGCGCGCAGCAAAATCAATAAAACACGCCGTAGCGATCGATCGCGCGAGACTCGTATACAATACACGATAGCTATACGTGCGCATATGGACATGAATATCAACACGCAACGACGTCGTCGAGCTGCCGATAATATATTTATTCTCTCTCTCTCTCTCCCTTTTTCTTCTTTTTTTAGCACGCTTCGAGCTGGCGAGAGCCAACGTACGTCAGGCACATTATCTCAATTTTTGTCCCATGATTCTTCGGTGTCGATTTTAGCCGAACGATCGGCCAATATAGTGACCTAAAACGCTGGGGGCTCGCACGGTGGATATACGGTAAAGTCTGCAAAAAGATGAACGCTCGGTGTCGTCATAAATTATGAGCCGTGACGATAGATCGATCGCTCCAACTCGTTTGTCGGGTAATGAAATAAAACCAAAAAGACGCGATGGATCGCCGCGCGCAGGCACGCAACGCACACACGGGCGCGACTGACGTGTTGTATACCGGCCGCGCCGAATATTCCTTCTCGCGCGCCGCTCATAGTGGGAATTATTCGGGCTTTCCACTAACCCACATATCGTTGTACCGCCACCGCTGCTGCTGCCGCTGGCTTGTGCACAAAAAAAATGACGAGCTTGAACGCGGCTGAGCGTCGAAGGGTTTCGCACACGCCACTCGCTGTTTTCGCGTTTATTGCCTCCGCTGCTTTATATAGAGCTCCGAGAGCGCGCGTGGAGCCTGAAAAGTGGAGGATTTTGCCCAGCACAGATTGATGGATAGTCAACGAGGCATATTTAATGAAACGCCTGATTGACATTTCTTTGCTTTCGCTGGCATAATTGCAGCTAGATGTTTAATGCGACTGAATGCCAGGATTATTTTTTATGATTAGCATCAAATTGACGCACGCACTAACGAGCGTGAAATTTTGATAACACTCTTAAGCTATATCCTAAATATAATACCGTAATCGTAAAATTCGCCAAGAAATATATTCAGTTTTAATCTTTTTAATAACTGCATCGACACAAGTATATTTAATTATCATATAAATTCAAATATTTAATTATAATTCTAAAGTAGTGATGTAATTAGCATTAAAATATTGGCTCGCAGCAAGAATTACAGATATTAAAGCTTCAAAGCACATGCATAGAGGAGGAGACTCTCGAGTGCTTAATCCAAACAAATGCGATATGCCAAATCCAATCGATAATTCAACGCCTTTTTTCATACATCGTACGGCATTAGCAGTCTGAGAATGGCGGTATTACATCATCTTTGCAGTACATTCTGATAATCCACGTAAAAGATATTTCCTGGTCTTCGTTTTTTCAGCTCATAAGTACAGCACCGAAGCTCGTTCTTCTCAGCGAGCAGGAGACAGGAGACAGGAGGATAGGATAGCTGCAACGATTTTCAGCAGACAGCAGCTCGTGCAAACTCTCAACAGCCCCCATCTTTCATGCATCCCTCGCAAGAGCTCATTGCTCGCTCTCGTCAGGGGGAGGAAAGGCGGGTAGTAAAAAAAAACATTAAAAATCGTCGACGGCTAAGAGTGAGCCTGAAAAAAGCAGAAGCAGCAGTAGAGAACGGAAACAAAAAATAAACACTCAGAAAAATCCCTTAATTAATGTCCGGCGCACGAGTAGCAGCAGCAGCAGCAGCAGCCGTCAGCGTAGGCAATGTTAAAGCCCACTCCAGCGAGCCCCTCGCATACTCACTCTCGTCTCTCTCTCTCGCTCTGCTCTTGCAGTGGCACCCTTCCCCCCTCATTGCCTCTACGTCACTACGACTACTACCAGTATGGCAGTAGCGACGTTGTTGAATATTTTCCTCACTCGCTTTGCATGCAGTTCGCACGCACTTTCCACTCGGCGCTCTCTATGTGTTGTATGCGTGTAGCTGCGTGCGTGAGTATAGGTGCGCGTACGTGTGAGAGGCGCTGCATGCTAGACCGAAAAGGATATACGCAACGAGAGCGAGAGAGAATAAGCTGCACAAAGAGAAAACGTTGATGTATGCAGCTAGCCGCTACATATATACGTATATACGGTGCGTATATGGCTATAAGCGAAAGCGAGAGAGCAATGAGAGAAGTGCAGGGAAATAATTTCCGACTAAATGTTTAGTGTCGAATGGTACAAGAGCTGCGAGCTGCAGAGCGAGAGGGATGGAGGGAGAGAGAGAGAGAAAAGCAGCACTAGCAGCAGCAGCAGTAGAGCTGGGAAAAACCTTTAGCCGCGGACAAATCGGCAATGCAAGAGAGTTGAAACTGCACATGTCGTACTCGCGGCCGAGCGACGCATTTTCGGAAAGCTAGCTTGCAGAAAGCCTGTTGGATGAATTATTCATTTGATGGGCCGCTGGGTTTTGTCGCTCTCGTTCGGACGCTGCTGCTGCTGCTGCTGCTGCTGCTTCTGCTGATGCGAGCCTCGCTCTCATAATGTGCGCGCGGCCAGCCGAGCTCGGCCGGAGCGAACGTTGACGCTCGCTACTTATCTATCGTAATTCATTTGCATGAACTTATGAAATAGTGTTTCGCAGCGACTTTGTTAAAGATTACGGTCAACGAGATAGGCTTTGGTATTTCCATCAGAAATCAATTTCGTTCGCCATAATTTGAGAAAAAAGATGGTCGAATTCTGAATATAACTTTCGAGCAATGAAATTAACGTTGCAAAAGAGTCGTCGAGTGACATTTGGAACTTTTTGAGCCGGCGAAGCAAGCTCGGCCTCACGGAATACAAATCATCGGATCTTATGTATATATTTGCAGCCGGTGAAGCGTCGTATATCTATGCGTAGCGGGTGCCGCATGACGCGCCATCTCCATAGGCAGGTGCACTGAACTCTTTTGCCCATACACGCGCATATATACTAGCTGCACGTCTGCCTGTGTGTCTGCATCGTGAGCAGCAATCAGTCCTTTTTTTTGTCACTCTCGGTGCAGCGCGGCAGTGCACACACAAAGCCCGATGGCGTACAACAAAGTCATCGCGCAGTGCAACGGCGTGACAGTCTGCAGTGCAGTGCAGTGCGCGCTGGCTGCGTACAAAAAAAAAAAGCATCAAAAATCATCCCACGTCATCAAAGGTTCACGCGCGCTCGTACGCTACAGAGCTGCACACAGACACGAGGAGCGTTATCAGCGCAACGGCCTCGCTGCCGACGATAGATATGCGTACAGGCAACAGAGTGCAGCCTGTACATGTGGCTGCAGTAGTTGGCAATGCACTCAGCGCGCGAGCTGGCGTTCCTCTTTTCGCCTCGCCCAAGATACGCGCTAAATGCAATGCCAGCTTCGAGTACGCTATGTAATTTCGGCCCAGCTAACGAGAAAGCTGGCTGCGTTTTACGCGGCATTTGCAAGATCGCGTGCGTGGCAAGTAGCCGCATTGCTGCGCGTAGGCGTTTATTCTCGCCTCGACTAATTATACATTTAGATAGCCACGCGGTCAAATCGGGAGCCTACGGAAGAACAGGAAACGAAATCCAAAGCGATGGCTCCTGCAAGAGGCAACGTGAAAAAGCTCGTATCGATAGTTTCGAAAGTATGGGCGAATTTATTTATACTAGTCTAACAGCGACACTGGCGCAGAGAGAAAGAGCGAAAAAAGTGGGAGCGAACGAACGAGCAAAAGATAGATGCAACAGCCGACATGATGGAAGAGAGGACCAATACTAGCGGACGCTCGCTCGTGTGTACTCGTATACGGATGTAGCGCGGAACGAGAGTGTGTGGCACACACGTACTGCAATAGCGGCAGTGGGTGAACGAATGGACGGGTGAGCGAGAGAGAGAAAGAGCGAACGAGAGAGACAGAAAGGCTGAACGAAGCGCGCATATGTGTGTTCTGAAACAAACGTTCGATCAGAGAGTGCCGATTGTTGCCAATCATACATTGCCCCTCTGTCCGCTATATACCCGAGAGCTGCGACCAGAGCCCGCGAATTCAGTTCGGCGTTTTTACGCGCCAAGGCAACACACGACTTCTCGTCCGAAATGCCGTCCCTGCTGCTGCCGTTGCTTCTCTCGCAGATCCACCGAAAAGTGCACGTAACTCGACGAAAAACGTACTTACTCGACCGTGTACGTATCGTCGCTGTAGTTGTCGGAAAAATGTAAGCATAAGTATAGTTGAAGTAGGAAAAAAGAAGCGAGCGAATTTGGCAAGTGCAGCGAGTATAGGTGCAGTCGTATCGAGCGTAGCAGTCGTCGCGATGCAACTGCAGCAGCTTCGGCGCAGAGATATAGAGAGCTGCAAGTATCAACGCGAGAAGGTAAGTGAGAGAGAATTTCCATGACACACCACACCGCACCCTCGGCCCTCCTCACGCGATGCACCAACGCTGCACGGCTTTTAATGCGCGTCTGTATGTATGTGTGTGTGTGAGTACGAGTACGAGTCAGTGCAACGCGCGTAGCGAGACAGTGGCCCTGTAGCGGGCTGGGCGCAAGAGAGATAAAACCAAAGCTGCTGCAGCGGCAACGAGTAGGGTAGAGGTAGTGATTCCCGGGGGTCAAAGTGAAAACCGTCATCGACTCTCTCTCTCTTTCTCTGTTGCGCGCGTATACTCCTATGCAGGCGCACGTACGTACACACACACACACACTCACACATGGGCGCACGCATATAACACGCAACGCGATGCAGAAGAGCTGCAGCGCAGGGGAATCGTCGGACGAGAGAGTATATACGTGCGGGAGAATGGATCACGACAAGAGAGAAAGAGCGAGAGAGAGAGAGAGAAAGAGGAATGGGCGAACGAGCGAGAGCTGCTGCTGCAGCCGCGAGGCTTTTCGCTTTTTGCGGTGCAACGAACGCAGCGCGCTGCAACGAGAGTGCGCTCGGCGCAGCACGGCACTGCCTCTGGCATTCGATGATTGATGACGACGTGTCAGTTCTGCCTCTCTTGCACTCGTTCGTTCGTTCGTTCGTTCGCTCGCTCGCTCGCTCGCTGCAACCAGACAGCCAAGCTCCGGATAGCTCCTCCACCTCCTCCTCCTCATCCTCCTCCTCTGCCTCTGCCTCCACCTATATGTACTCCTCTTTCTCCCGCGCAGAGCAGCGCCGCGCCGCATCTCTCGCTCGTGCGTTGCCTATGTGGACTTTAGCCCCCGCGTGCAGCTTATATATATGTGCGTGTGTGTGTGCATGTGGGCAAGCAAACAGAAACGCGGCAAGAGAGAGAGAGAGAGCTGCAGTACTCGCGATTCTCCATTTAGTACGGTGCCGATGATTCTGGAAAAGCTCGAGCGTTATGTGCTGCAGTCGCGAGCGTGCCCATGTATAAGAGCCGAGCGATGACAAAACGCAATGTGTGCGTGTGAGTGTGTGTGTACTCAGCGTATATCTATATAAGCGGGGGAGATGGGAGCAGGAGTAGCTGTAGAGAAATCCGGAGACGCGAGCAATAATGAATGTTGGCCGTTACGCTTAAGCTGTACACGCGCTTTTGCCTCGTTGCACCAGCGAGCGCGCTCATTTCTCTCTCTCTCTCTCTCTCTCACTCCATGTATATGCAGCAGCGGTAGCAGCCAGGGAAATTGCTATGTTGACCAATGCTCGGGGCCGGCTGCATCGCTATCCTGTCTGATTTTATATATACGCGCTTGCTCATCTTCGCTGTACACTAATAATTCCATCGGTAAAGTGAAAGAGAGAGAGAGAGAGAGAGAGGAGCTGAATCGAGCTCCCAGACCTCGTTGTTGTTGTTTTAGTATATAGTTCCCTTTTCAAATGTTCCGTATGAACTGACTGGCTTTTGTATATAGACCTCTGCAGCAGGAGCTCATGAATTATTTGACAATGTACATCGTTGCGAGTCTACTCTGCACTTGCAGCAGCTACTTTTTCCTTGCACGATCGTACATTTCAATTTCACTAGGCTTGTGGAGCTAAATTTCTTCTCCTCGCCTTGCATCTCAGAATCGAAATTCCCAACGATCCCCAATGATCTCATTAGCTTGCAAGTTTATGCGTCGTTGCAACTACGATAAGCAGGCAAAGCCAAGAAACACCTGACTCATAAAAGAAGGTACAATCAAGTTGCTTGCGAGCGAGCGAAAGGGGAAAAAAGTAAATTCGCTGCGGACGGACGAGTCGCCGAGACCAGACAAGGCCTGCAGCAGCCCTTACGAATATATATCCAACACATGCGTACACTTGCACATGCCAGCTTGCACACATATACGCGCATTGCACGATTATACGTGTGCTCTGTAAAGGCGTAAAGAGAAGCAGCTCCGAGAGAGAGAGAGAGAGAGAGATGCTGCACCGTGACTCCCCTGCAGCGGAGAAAGTCGATGTCTACGGCTCTTGCAGCAGCTACCACCACTAGCCCAGCAGCAGCGCGCACCCCTCGTTCCAACGCGTCCCCAGCGCACACGAGTACGCGCGTTATACACGTATACGTATGATATAAATTGGTAGTAAAGTGCGAGGCAGCAGCGAGCGTGGCTGCTGGACTGGAGAGGGTAAGCGCGGCGACGTAGGGGGCAGCGTTTTACGCGCAAGCGCTTTTTGCTCGGGAAAAATCAATAAAACGAAAGGCTCTCTCTAGCAGCCGTGACTCGGGCTGCGCGCGGAAGGTGTATGCAAAAGTTCCGACTCCTCCCATCGTCGTCGCTCCGAGCCCCAAGAGTAGGGGCCAGCTATCCAGACAGATGATTATCTCAGCAAGATGAAGTATCTTGCTGGCTCTCGGTGGAGGGGTAGTAACCCCCACCTCTGCTGCCATCTGTCTGTGTGTGAGTGTTGTGCGCGCGTGTATATAGCTGGACGTGGCCGACGTGTTTAGGATAGGGCTTCGCGCGAAATGCGTATAGCAGGCATGTGTGTGCGTTTACCTTTACATACCGATGGCTTCGCGGGCAACGAGCGCTGGACTTGTTTGCCTACGAGTTTGGGGATGATTGAAAAAAAGTCCATTACGGCTGCTGCTACTTTTGCGGCCGAAAGAATTTTTCCAAAAAATCGAGCCTCTGCAACTACTGCACCTCTTGCCGCCTCCTGCACCTATAGGCCGCGCGCGCGCGCTATGTTTAGTTTTTGTGGCAAGCGCAACTACACACGTGTGCAGCGGTATAGGATCGCACTCGTATAGCAGCTAACCGCCCCCGCAAACGTATATTGTGCGCTTGGGGCAGCGCTTCTTTAGGGATTATAAAATGACAGGTGGATGAGTTTTGATTAAAGGATTTTTGCTTTCCCAAATGCGTCTATACATGTACGTTTTCGTACATGCGAATCCGACTAGACGAATGAATGAGGCTAACGCTTATATTTCTATGGAACATGTGTGCGGACGCAATATTTTTTACTTTTCTAAGCTGCACCAGACCGCATCTCTACACGTATATTTATACTCGTATTTTTGCGAGCTTCCGCCTAACAGCTTGTTGCAACTTGTCACAAAAAATTTCTTGCACACGCATCTTTTTGCTTTTACCATTTTATTTTTTTTATTTTTTTGGGGCAATTGATCAGTTATAAGCTTGATGAAGCTGATTCATTATTATATGCACCATCAAATCTACGAAAATCAGTGAATAAACGTATCTCCGATTACAATAATTTTTCTGTTCTCTCTTCCTTCAGCCTACTTCTCTTTCTGTCTCTTTTTCTCTCGCCCTCTCTCTCTCTCTCTCTCTCTCTCTCTCTCTCTCTCTCTCTCTCTCATCATACACGTCCACGAGTTGCACACTCGCACGCCGATCGTTGTATATTGGCCAGGCTACTCTCCTCTCGTATTCATTCATTCATATCAAATATTTTCCCCACAATCGAACAACTCTTTTTCACACTCGTTCCATCGGTTTTGCGGGCGGTTTATATACATACTCGCCGCTTTGGACTACGCTACGCACACTTGTACGCCGGGAATAAAATAGAAGAAAACATCGCTGGAACAACAGAGACCAGACACATTCTGCAACGCTGGAGTAAAAATATGTAGGGCGCGAACGCGACAGGCCATATGATTTGATTTGTGGCTACGAAGCCTTCGAAAACTACCTGAACTCATAGTATGTAGTATAAACTAACAAGAAGACCTTCTCACCTTTTAAGACTCTCTATCATTGTTTTTCAAAGAATTATGTAATCTACTGCCCTCTGGTAAGAAAACGTCGAATTAGGACCTCTAAAAATATTTGATGGACTGTTATACAAAATCGTAAAAAAATTAATTTTGATTGATTTCAACAATTTTTTATTCTTGGAATTTTTTGCCTATAGTCGTTCTTTTTCGAGATAAAAAATAGCAACGATTTCTTAATAAGAAAGAAAACTATTTAAAAATAATTCCTAGTATTCATTAGATCAAACTAAGCATAGAGAGATTATTTGGTACCCTGTGACCTCAAAAAGTGTTTGTAAGAGTCTGTGACCTAAAGATGGGAAGCTCTCATTGTAAGTCAAATCTTACTAAAACATTTTAAATCTTTTTCAGTTTTGAATGAAAAAAAGGTAGTACAATCTGTTATTATAATATTTTTAACTAGTTTAAGTACGTTGTTCGTTGTTAGTTGATATCTTGCAAAGATGCTGTTGTCAGGGGACATCAGATAAATATTGAATGATACGCAAGGTACTTACGATCACCGACTATAGATTCTATACGTATATGCTATGCATAGGCTAGATAACTTATAGTCGCTGCAGGTGCTACCACACTAGCTACTGATGATTAATGACTGTTATCCTTCTGTATGCATGAGCGTATATGCCATCTGCTTGCATGTATGTGTGCTCCAGGATCAAAAGAGGAATGAAAGGAGGAGAGAAAATTGATTCATATTTTTTTGTGATTATTTAAAGTGCGTTTAAATCGAACAATATGACGCTGGAGGTCGACGTACTTTTATTCAATTTGTAAGTTCATTAACGTACGAGCAACCTCATCGATACGCGTGCGCAGTAATTAACGGATTACAGAAAAAAAGAAAAATATTTCGGAATGAATATCGACATGAAGATACGTATTATTGGAAAGTCACGTGCTGCACCAAGAGACCTTGAATTTTTGCATACCCACGGAAAATCAATATACGCGTGCATGAGATACATGTCATACACTTTTGTTTGGTTTTTATTAGCGAAAATTAACCAATACTGTTCACAGGCACAATTTGTGACTACATTTTTGTTTGATTTAATTAATGTAAATGATTCATGTTCTTATGCTTCTTAAATTTTTTATGACATACAATAAAATTTTCATGATAAATGTGATTTACGAATAAACTACTATGATCGAGCGATAGAATTGAAAACAAATAATAACATGATGATATTGCCATTATTTAACAAAAATGTATGACTTTCATATTAATATTTAAAAAAATTTAGACATTTAAACATGGTTCATCTATTTTTTCATGTGTTCCATTAGATGAAATTCAACGAATTTAATCTGCAAAATAATACATATTAACTCATTATCTATTTTAATTGTTCGATTTCAGAAACTTACAATGGATTGTCGAAAAAAACCTGTTCAAAAAATATGAAGAGCAGCATGACGCTTGATACATAATTAATTTAAATAGATCTTAATGAAAATGTATCCTCGTAACAATGCAATAAAATGTATATAAAAACAAAAAATAATAATACCTATCAAAAGCAAAGTTAAAAAATGTGTATATTTATTAAAATTATAAAGGATATATTTTTATCCCCATTTTTATTTTTACATTTGTAATTGTATATTTTTACATTTTGCAATTATTACATCTAATTATCAAAAATATTTATAATTAGCAAAAATATTTATAAATAATAAATTAATTTAGCAATGACTCCAGAGCTCAATATAAAAGCATAAGAGCGTGAACAGCATGTGTATAAAGTGACGCCAAAGGCTGCCTAGAGGAGGACTGCATCAGCGATCAATGAAGACTTAGCACAAGCATCCACAGTGGTTTTTCAGAAAATTGCTACCGATCGAATGCGCCCTCCTTAACCAACACAAAATTATTGATAGATGACTGGAATCATTATGAAAATGTTTGCTTGATTGAAAACATTTTTACGTAATTAAATCAGCGAAAACTCAATATAGTTTCATAACTGAAAAATAACTCCACCATAGACGAGTCAATTTCATCTAAAAGACTTAAAGTTCAAAAATATTGTGAAAAAATTATGTTTTTAAATGTTTCTTTATTGATATATTTTTAAATGGTATAAATATTGAGATTATAAGAAGTAAAAAACATTGAAAAGTTATATCTAAAAAGATCAAATAACACGCGTTACGCCATCTAACCAACGCAACTCAGTACCATTAGTTTCAAAGCTGAGTCGTCGTCAGTTCAGATACCGCCGAAAAGATGGCGTTACACAGTCAACCCCATATCCACGGACTACCCCAGTTGAGTGTGTAAAAAATACCGACTCTCCTGGTGGTATACGCACTCTTTTCAGTTAAACTAGTTATCTACTAAATATATGGTAAAGAAGAAACTCTCATATCCTGCAAGACCATATTATGACATTAACTGAGAACAAAAATATTCTATATTGAATTTCAGCAAATATAATTTTATCTGCGTTCAGTACGTCAAATTCGCGTAATAGTTTTTCTTCTATTTTTAAATAATAATACTACCAATAAACGTTATCTAAAATGCGCAAATCATAAGCATTTAAAAAAGTTTTGCTTCTTTTCATTTCTTACTGAAAAAACTTATTTTTTACTATTCAAAACATACTTTTGAATTTAAAATTTTTTTTTTATTGAATAAAGTCATAAATTCTAATTTAACTACCGTTTTATAAGATAATCAATTGTTATATTTATAGATTCGTAAAAAGATTTGAATTTAAACGCATACATTTTTTCCAACGTGTTTCTAGTTCGTGTCTTCAAAAAATTCAGTTCAAATTTTTCTAAACTACTTTCAAAAATGATCATCATCATTTTAACATATGAGAGAATGTCAACCACTAATTATGCCCGACGCACGTTATAGTGGCAAATACAAACGAGGCATGTTTGTTCGCACGATCTGCAAGCGACTCGTGCACCTTCAGCCAATCGTTCATGGAGCCTCTTTGGCATAACGCCGGTGCAGACTCGAAATTCTTGTCGCAAAATTCGAGGACGCGAGTTGCTGCGCGATAAATTATTCCGTGTATGCCAGTTGATGATGTTGCAATGGCTCGAGGTTGTTACCGACACCACGCATAGCCGTAGGCGGGATAGGCCGTGCTGTTCCACGAGCTAACACCGAGATTATACTCGCTTGGTCTTGATAGATTTTACAATTTACGAGCATCGCGACGCGATCCGGTCAACTTATATTGCTCGCCAAAGCGCCGTTTACAGCGCGCTGCTAGATGTTCCCTGAAGTTCTTGCATCAGCTATGACATCGACACGCGATGACTCATAGATCGTCGGCTGCATTGAGATTGAAAGGTAGATTGATACTCGCCCGTGTCAAAGGATTGAGCTAGACTTTACATCGAAAGCTGATCGAGACGCATCTAGCAATCCAAATCTTGATGATTGCGAGGCAAATCTAACGGATTAATATTCGCATAAATCACCTGTCACTCATTTATCTAAATCTTTCAAATAATTTTGTCTTTGGAAATGAATCGTAAAAGAATATCTAAACTCAATTTATGAATTTTTACTCTTTTTTCCTGAAATTATTTTAAAATAATGAAAAAAATTGATTTCTTCAGTAACCGCGTCCAGAGTCATAAATGATCCTGGAGAATATACGAGATCTGAAAGAAGTGAAACCATTTAACCCTCTTCTTTTAATTTTTTTCCGAAGTTCTCCTTTTACAGTTAAGTTTTGTTCAAATTATTTTCTTCGAAATAAAAACTCAAAATCACATATTCACCCATCGACTCAATTTTTCCCATTATGAATGTAAAATATCTTAAAAGAAGTCTCAAAAATTCATCCTTAAAAAGACAAGTAGGTTTTCTTAACTTTTGGTGGCAACTCCATAAATACCTCAAAAAATTAAATTTCGAGGGCATTATATTAAAGAAAAATTTGCTTCTTCACCGCCAATAATAATAAATATATGCAATTCAAATTTATATAAATAAAAAATTTTTTGAATAAAAATACATCGTAAGCTCCTCTAAAATATCAATTCTGCAATGAAAAAAATTAAAAAGGTAATGTCGAAAATTCATGGTGTCGAATTCAAACTTAATAAAGTTAGATATTGATAAGATAAATACAAAAAAAAATAGTGGAAATCATCAATACTAATTATTTCATAATAATCTTCGTGATTATCAAATTTCGACGCCTTTAAAGTCCACAAAAACTCAAAGTTTTCGTCTCAATTGAAAATAAAAATATAATTGAATAATTTACATCTTTATTAATAGATTTAATATGAATAAGTCATAGTGAAATTTTATATATTGTTTTATTTGAAATTTATAAAAGAATGTTTACTCAATTAAAAAGTCAGATGAATATGAAATTGTCTATTATTTCTGAAGTTAATGAATGTTTGATACACAAAAACATTCATGTAAATGGAATGAGTAGTTTCATCTTTGAAGGAGACAAACAAATTTTCCAGATACTATTTTGCGTCATAGAAATTTAGTTAACTGTATGTCTATTATTTCATTCATATCTGTACCAGACGTGGAAAGAAATCTGCATCCTCCGATCCTCGGTTCTCACGAGATGGGAGCTGTCATACTGGTTTAAGTGAGTTTGAGCAACCTTACATCTCTCTGGACCGTCTATGACCTTTACTGGAACGAACACTAGCTTTGACCGGTTTAGAATTTTAACTAGATTCCTTCTTCACCTATTTTCCTGTAATTAAATGAATTTTTTATATTATAATTATTTATTGCACCCGATAGAAATCATAACAGCGAATATATATGGGTCAAAATAATACTTTTTTACAAAACCGTGCGCACGTATGTCACCGATCTTGACGCGCTTTTGGTATGTTATAGTACATGG